>JASANA010006576.1:0-16071 GCA_030248095.1 Ptycholaimellus sp. GST1_10
TATTGGTTAACCATAGCGCCTTGGATACCGGTAAATGCGGAGAGCGACGACCAGTGGCCCAGAGTTCCTACAGCCCGCGATGGCATCCGCGTTCAGCTTCTCTCTCTCGATTTGCTCTCACCCGCCGGGACCGGAGCTCAGCTAGTCGGGGCAGTGCGAGTTCGTGGGTCGTGCCACGGTCTACTGTCCCAGCCTCTTCGATCCCTTTCTTTCCTCGAGACCTGACTATATGTTCCCGCCTACGATACATCCTGTTTCTGGACACGTTCGTGCTTCATTTCCTGATCATTTGAATGGCCGATACAGAGCTAACTGGCCGGGAGAGGTGATTCACAGATGAGGCTCGGACACAACCAGCCTCGGCTCTCAATGCCCCACCACCTCAGCTCTGGACTGCGACGGTTCTTCCCTTCCCTTCGCTCCTCCTTCAACCAGCTTTTCAGCCAGCGTCGACTCCGACCACCTTTCTGCGCCAGTTCACCGCCCTCTATCGTCGGCTCCGACTTCCCGCCGACGGAACTGCCCAATCAGTTCGGCTTTCGCCCTCCTCTTATCCTCCCACTCCTCCGGCCCCTCATTTTCCTACAGGCCCGGCTCAATTCACCTCTTCCAATCCCAAACGGATATCAACCTCATCGGACTGGCTGGCATCCGGCCAATCCGTAAGTCTATTTCTCTCACTCCCGTCTCAAAAAGCACATCCTGCCCACTTCAAAGTTAGTGGGTTACTCGTGGATCGGAGCCTGAACACGGAGTGGTGCTCGAAGCGCACCCCACTCACCCCATGCGCAGTGCGTTCACGGTTTCCCTCGACAGCCCTTCCAACCCCTTCGACGCCGCTACCCCCACCGCTCAGCCACACCGGCCACCCAGGCCACCTACGCCGCCGTCCTGCACATGTTCGCGAGACCGGCGAGGGCGCCATGTATTGGCAGCTGAATCATGGGCAGCCGCGCCGCCGACATTCCTCGGCAAATCGGCTCCTCCCCGTCCCTGCTCGCGCCCCGCCCTTCCACCTCCTTCCTTCACCCCTCCCCACCTCAGCCCCTCCTCCTCTCCCGACTCCTACTGCTGTGCTCGGCAGGGAGTGACACGGCTGGCCACCCGAGCGACCTACGCCGCCGTCCTGGAGCAACTACGTCCGCGAGACCGGCGAGGGCGCCATGATTGCGTAGCCAACCAAGGGGACCGCGCCGCTGACATTCCCCTCGGGCAGTCTGGCTCCTCCCGGCCCCGCCCCGCCCCTTCAGCATCACCACCGCCCTTGAGGCCAACGCAGCTCGAAACTCCGACATCAAACCCGCCCCCCGCCAGCAGCGCGGGGCCTGATGGGCGTTGAGGGAGCGGGCAAGTAGGTGGAAACTTCCGCACACCCCCACGAGAGCCCCGCCCTTCATGAGCTCTTGCCTCCTGCCTTTGCGACGGATGCCGCTGCTGCATCGCTGAGGGCAAGCGGAATCCTTATCGAGGGGGCAAAATGCGGCTGAGTGATTGCTAAGCAAATGAGTGCGTAGCGAAATAGTGGGCAGGAAGGTGAGGCTTTGCTGGGCGGGTGAGAGGCAAAGCAGAAGATTATTATGCGCCCCGGCTCCTCTGTAGGCATTGACATTGTGGTGGTTGCAGGGTCGGGCTAGGGTAGGGGGGGACAGAGGGAGGGAGGAGGGTAGGGGCAGGGGTATCTATCTACTTCTCTGCCGGCTGGTGACGTCCTCCGTTGGACAGACGGCGGAAGCAAGGCTCCGCTGCAATTAGCCCCTCCTCAACCTGTCCATCTCAGCCTGAGTGTGTTCCAGCTCCCTCCAACCCCAGCGCTGGGACCAGCTGTCGCTACGAAAGTCAGCCCTATCCATGACTGGGACCAAAATGCAACCACGGAGAGGGAGAGATAAATGCTTCAGTTTAGCCTAAACCTTGGCTTTCCAAGATAGATATAACAGGATGCATTGGGTCAGACAGCAGAAAAAGAGATGGAGGAATGGAAATAAAAATAAGGCCACGCACGGTTGGAAACAAGTTAGAGGGCGGTTAGAGGTCCTGCCTCCTAGGGAGCTGGGATTGTGAGATTCCTTCCTGAGTAAGTATGTTCTTGCTAAACTGGAAACCTAGACCATTTTCAAACAAAGTTCTTTCTTTCTGCCTGTCTTTTTCTTGGTCTCAAGTGGCTTTGTGAATATACTGGGACTTATGGTTGATGGTGTGACATTCAGCGAATAGGAGCCACTGCAAGGGAGATGGCATTGAAGCCAGCAGGGCCAGAGCAAGAGTGTGATGACAGGTGATTGCCACTCATTGCCTAATGAGAAGGGCAGAGGGAGTAAAATTTGTCTAAAATTACTAGTCATAAACCACTACTTACTAATCATAAACCCAGTTTAACAATTGCAGAGCAGAATGTCATTAAAATATTTTTTCAGTGCCTGGATTTTGCTCTTAATATTTTCTGGTTTCAGCTCTACTTTGTCCTTCGTCAAACGTCTTTGTTTTGTTCCAGGCATAAGACAGAAAGTCTGGCCAAAACTAGTGAAGAGGAAAAAAGATCTGGAGTTATTAGGTTCTGCTGTGCGGCAGCAGACCGTATCCAGGCACAGTGGGCCTCTGTCCATGAGTCATTGTATTTGATCTGGCTGCAGCCAGCTCCATTAGCCAGCCCCCCATGTTCACATTGTTTTTAGTGTAAGCCCATTGCCAGTTGATGAAGGACAGTTACTCAGTCTGCCGGTGGCCATGAGGCTGCGTCTCATTGCCGCAGGCATGGTCGCTTCCATCGGATCACTCTAGTTTATAGGTGAAGGTAGGGGCGAAGAGTGGAATGAAGGGAGTGGAAGGGTGGGCAGGGCAGGGACCGGGAGGACCTTGAGGGGAACGCCCAGCGGGGCGCAGTCCCCTTGGTTGCTATACATGGCGCCCTCGCCGGTCTCGCGAGTCTGTGCTCCAGGATGGCTGGTGGAGGTGGCCGGTGGCCAGCATGTAGCTCCCTGCTGAGCACAGCAGTAGGGAGAGGAGGAGGAGGGGCTGAGGTAGGGGAGAAAGAGTGAAAAAGGAAGGGGAGAAGAGTGAAAGGGCAGGGCGGGGCAGGGACCGGGGAGGCACGGCCCAGGGAATGTCAGTGGCGGTCCCCTTGGTTGGCTTATGACATGCTGCCTTGCTGGGTTGTGCATGGAGAGTCGCTCTGAGGATGGTGAGGTGGCTGGGTGGCCAGCATGTAGGTCCCCTGGCCAAGCAGCGTAGGTAGGGGTAGCAGCAGTAGAAGGGGCTGAAGGGGCTGTGAGAGGGAAACCGTGAACGCCGCTGCGCATGCGGTAGAGTGGGGTGCGCTTCTGAGCACCACTCCGTGTTCAGGCTCCTATTCTACGCATATACCACTAACTTTGAAAGTGGACAGGGATGTGCTTTTCAATGAAAAATAGAGTGGGAGCTGCAACTGGCCAATCCAGCCAGTCCATGACGTTGATGTCGGCATCCGGAAGAGGGTGAAGTGAACCGGGCCTGTAGGAAAATGAGGACGGAGGAGTGGGAAGAGGATTGAGGAGAGCAGAAAGCAGGCCCGCAAACTGATTGCCGGTCGGAGCAGTTGCCAGCAGGGGCCAGAAGTCGGAGCCGACGATAGAGGGCGTGGTGATGGCGCGTGAGGTGGTCAGAGTGACGCTGGCTGAAAAGCTGGTTGAAGGAGAGCCTAAAAGGAAGGGAAGAACCGTCGCCAGAGTCCAGAGCTGGCGTTGAGGGGAGCAGTGGTCGGACAGGCTCGCGGTTAGCTGGGTCCGAGCCTCGTGTGTCATCCTTTCCGGCCAGTTAGCGCTGTACTGGCGATCGAATGATCAGAAAAGGAAATGAAAAGGATACGTGTCCCAGAAACAGGATGTATCAGTGAGGCGGGGACGTATCCGTCAGATCTGGTCTCTAGGAAGAAAGGGATCCCCAAAGAGGCTGGACAGCTAGACCGTGGCACAGCCCACCGGATACCGGCAGTGCCAACCAACTGCGGATGCAGTACAGGCGGCTGAGAGCGAACTGCAAAGAAGAAGCTGAACCTGGGTATAGCCTCGTGGGAAATGCCATCAATGTTTGGCGGGCTGCAGAACTCCATGTACTCGCCCATGAGGCCATCCGCTGGGCGATCGGCAAGCTCTGCCTTCTCGCCCGTACCACTAATCCTGTAAAGCCCAAGGCACTAGGCCATGGGAGAATGACAACTGCAAAATAAAAGATTAAATACCACGGCTTCGTTGACGAAGTTGGATTGAGTGTAGGCGTGGACAGTCTGTCCTTCCAGGATACTCTCGTCCCAGCCATACTCGCAGCCTTCGGCCCAAGCCCGTGCCGCATCCGCCAGTGCCGTTGACGATACCTCAACTTTACACATACACTCATTGGTTCTCTAGCTTAGCGATCGTGTTTTAGGTTAAGTAAAGTAACGTATTATTGCTCAGGAGAGTAATAGGAGTGTGAAGTTGAGGTATGGTCAACGGCACTGGCGGATGCGGCACGAACTTGGGCCGAAGGCTGCGAGTATGGCTGGTACGAGAGTATCCTGGAAGGACAGACTGTCCACGCCTACACTCAATCCAACTTCGTCAACAAAGCCGTGGTATTTAATCTTTTATTTTGCAGCTGTCATTCTTCCATGGCCTAGTGCCTTGGGCTTTACAGGATACGTGGTACGGCGAGAAGGCGAGCTACCAGTGGCCAGCGGATGGCCTCATGGGCGAGTACATGGAGTTCTGCAGCCCGCCAAACATTGATGGCATTTGCCACGACTATACCCAGGTTCAGCTTCTTCTTTGCATTCGCTCTCAGCCGCCTGTATTGCAACCGCAGCTAGTCTGGGGCAATGCGAGTTCCGTGGGCTGTGCCACGGTCTACTGTCCCAGCCTCTTCGATCCCTTTCTCTTCCTCGAGACCAATCTGACGGGATACGTCCCGGCCTACTATACATCCTGTTTCTGGGACACGTTTGTGCTTCATTTCCTTTTCTGATCATTTGAATGGCCGATACAGAGCTAACTGGCCGGGAGAGGTGATTCACACACGAGGCTCGGACACAACCAGCCTCGGCTCTCAATGCCCCACCACCGTTCCCCTCAACGCCAGCTCTGGACTCTGCGACGGTTCTTCCCTTCCCTTTAGGCTCTCCTTCAACCAGCTTTTCAGCCAGCGTCACTCTGACCACCTCCGCGCCAGTCACCACGCCCTCTATCGTCGGCTCCGACTTCTGGCCCCTATGGCAACTGCTCAGACCCGGCAATCAGTTTGCGGGCTCGCTTTCTGCTCTCCTCTTATCCTCTTCCCACTCCTCCATCCTCATTTTCCTACAGGCCCGGCTCACTTCACCTCTTCCAATCCCAACGACATCAACGTCATCGGACTGGCTGGATTCGGCCAATCCATTGTAGCTCCACTCCTCTTATTTTCGTCAAAAAGCACATCCTGCCCACTTCAAAGTTAGTGGGTTATGTGGATCGGAGCCTGAACACGGAGTGGTGCTCGAAGCGCACCCCACTCTACCGCATGCGCAGCGGCGTTCACGGTTTCCCTCTCACAGCCCCTTCAGCCCCTTCTACTGCTGCTACCCCTACCTACGCTGCTTGACAGGGAGCTACATGCTGGCCACCCAGGCCACCTACGCCGCCGTCCTGGAGCACAACTACGTCCGCGAGACCGGCGAGGGCGCCATGTATTGCGTAGCCAACCAAGGGGACTGCGCCGCTGACATTCCCCTCGGCAGTCTTGTCCTCCCCGGTCCCTGCCCCGCCCTGCCCTTCCACTCTTCTCCCCTTCCTTTCACTCTTCTCCCCTACCTTCAGCCCCTCCTCCTCCTACTCCTACTGCTGTGCTCGGCAGGGAGCTACATGCTGGCCACCCAGGCCACCTACGCCGCCGTCCTGGAGCACAACTACGTCCGCGAGACCGGCGAGGGCGCCATGTATTGCGTAGCCAACCAAGGGGACTGCGCCGCTGACATTCCCCTCGGCAGTCTTGTCCTCCCCGGTCCCTGCCCTGCCCCGCCCTTCCACTCTTCTCCCCTTCATTCCACTCTTCGCCCCTACCTCCACCTCAACTCAGAGTGAATTTAGATGGAAGCGACCATGCCTACTGCGGCAATGAGACGCAAAAGGCCAGTTTGATGGCCACCGGCAAGCTGGGTAACTGTGCCTTCATCAACTGGCAATGGGCTAGGCCCGAAACGATGTGAACATGGGGGGCTGGCTAATCAGAGCTGGCTGCAGCAATGCGATACGATGAACTACATGGACGAGGGCCCACTGTGCTGGATCTGGTCTGCTGCGGCCGCCGGCAAAGCCTAGACATTTCCAATCTTCCTCTTCACTCATTTTGGCCAACACTTCTGTCTTATGCCTGGAACGAAACGAAGTCGTTTGACGAACAACAAAGTTGAGCTGAAACGAAAATCTAAGCAGAAATGCAGGCACTGAAAAAATATTTTAATGACATTTTACTGCACAATTCTAAACTCAAGTTTTATGACTAGTAGAGTAGTAGTTTATGACTAGTAATTTTAGACAAATTTTACTCCCTCTGCCCTTCTCGTAGGCAATGAGTGGCAATCGCCTATTTGATCACACTCTTGCTGTCGCCTACTCACTCAATGCCATCTCCCCTTCCAGTGGCTCCTATTCGCTCAATGTCACACCATCAACCATCCATCCATATTATTCACAAAGCCACTTGGAGACCAAGAAAAGAGACAGGCAAAAAGAGAAAAAGAGACTCTTGCTTGAAAATGGTCTAGGTTTGCAGTTTAGCGGGGACGTTCTTGCTTCAGGAAAGGATGTCGCAATCCCAGCTCCCTCGAGGCAGATCCTCTAACCGCCCTATCCATTTGTTCCAACCGTGCGTGGCCTTATTTTTATTTCCATTCCTCCATCTCTTTTTCTGCTATCTTGTCTATTGAGCCCAATGCATCGTGTACTGTGTATCTCTGGAAACCAAGGTTTAGGCTGAACTGAAGTCATTATCCTGCTCCCTTCTCCGCTGGTTCCATTTTTGCCGTCATTGTGTGACATCCGATAGGGGCTTAGGTTTGCGTAGCGACAGCTGGTACCAGCGCTAAACTAAAGGGGGGAGCTGGGAAGCGCTGGGGCTGAAATGGGAGGCGGGTGGAGGAGGGGCTAATTGCAGCGGAGCCTTACTTTCCCGCCGTATCCAATGGCAGACGAAGGATTGGCCCTGAACCCACCGGCGGCAAGAAATGCAATCAATGCCCCCCTGCCCCGACCCTCCTCCCCTACCCTAGCTCCCCCCCTACCCTAGCCCAACCCTGCAACGGCCACAATGTATCAATGCCTACAGAGGAGCCGGGGCGCATAATAGATCTTCTTCTGCTTTTGCCTCTAGCCGCCCAGCAAAGCCTCACCTTTCCTGCCCACTATTTCCGCTACGCACCCCTGCGTTGCTCCGCAATTCACTCAGCCGCATTTTGCCCCCTCGATAAAACTCCGCTTTGCCTGACAATGCCAGGCAGCCAGCATCCGTCAGAAGGCCGGAGGCAGAGGCTAGTTGAAGGGCAGAGACTAGTAGGGAGTGTCGGAAGTTTCGCCTACTTGCCCGCTCCCTAAACGCCCATCAGCCCCCACTTTTGGGAAGAGGCGCCTTGCTGCTGGCGGGGGCAGGGATTGATGTCGGAGTTTCGAGCTGCGTTGGCCTAGAGGGCAGAGGGGCCAGTAAGTTGATTGCTGTCGAAGGGGGTTCGTGGGGAGGAGGGCTGGCGGAGGTTGGGGACTCCTCAGGGCTCGTAAAAGAAGCCACTGATGGAGCAATCGACTACCGCGGTGGCGGAGGGCAGGGGAGCGGGTGGCTTTAGAAGGGAAGCCCAATCATCCAATCAGGCCTCAAACTGCCCCCGCTAGCCTCATTCGTCAACATATCCCAAGCATCTCACCCCTTTGCCTGCTTTTCACAGGCCTGAATACCAATTGCCGCATGATTTTGTTGAAGAATATAGTTTGAAAATGCGCAGTATAATAGTTGTATAAAAATTAACCCAAACTTTATTGATCTTTTGAACCAGTATATTTGAAAATGTTATGGCTTAGGGTTAGGGAATATGAGCTGTGAAGCGTGCCAGATGAGTTGCGCGAATAAATTAATCAACCTGCCACTGATAGATCTAAGCTAGCTATGCTATCTAATGTGATTAGTTCACTGATCCTCGCTATTTTCAGGGCTACACTTTTCGTTGACTACCATGAAAAGCATACTTCTATTTTTCATCACCATCGCTTCTATTAACGCGTTAGCTGACAAAAAATCCTCTTTTCCTACGCTGATGCAAAAATGTAGGTACCCTGCGAACTTACAAACTCGGCATAAGGTTAGCCACCAATTTCACATATGAGGGTACTCTTTTGCTGAGCTTCAGCGTGATGTTCTGAACCTCTGGCCGGGCAGCTATCGCATCTCCGGTGTGCCTAAGGTTGACTTCTGTCAGACTTAGGGATAGAGCTGGGATAGAAGAGGAAAGAATTTGGCAGCGGGGTTTGGGCGACATCTGGGCCTTGGGTTCAGCACTGGACGAAGCCTACGACGAGGACTACTACGAGAGCCCGGGCCCAAGCGTGTACAAAAAGTCCGCCCTACGCCGAGCCTCCCGTGCATACATGAGCTGTGTGATGAGGATTGAAATGCAGTGGGCGCTTTTGCAGTGGCCCTGCCCTCCACGCGCTGGGGCAAGTAAGCGCTGTGATTGGCCCACGAGTCCGATGCAATCTTTCCACTGCGGACAATACTCCTAGCTTCACAGTGGATCAAGCATTTCTAGATACTGCGATTTATTCAATTGCGGTAAATGGCAATCAACGGCGGCTACTGTTAAAACCTAAGTATTGTTGACACACGGCCAACACCTAAAGAGAAACAAAATCACTTGATGTTTGAACTTTAAGGTGTCAGAATCACTTTAAACGCCAGTGTTCACAGAGCTACGTTTGGAAACCCAAGGCATGGATTAGACAGGGTAGGGCAAGAGAGGCGGCAGGGTTTGCAACAGTTTTGTGGCAAACATAACGCATTTTTTTAGCATGCGTCATTGCATTACGGCACATTGCACAAAGGGTGGTCAAGTGGTTTGATTGATTGACCCGAATTACCGAACCCTAATCAATGCAATTTTTTTTCATTTTTGTATGATAAGTGGAAAATGATAAGTGGAAGAAATAGCTGGTACCATCGGCAAGCCGAACGTTGGTCTCTTTTCTTCAAATTTTTTTTTTTAATTTCCTCGAGTAAAAAGGCAAAAAATACATTTACTAATAGTGGAATATACTGCATCATTAGCATTTATTTTTTGGGCGCGTATGAAAAAATGAAACAGTCCAAGCAGCAGACATAATCTGGTACCATCGGCAAGCCAAATGTGGGTCTCTTTTCTCCAAAAATTGAAATTGCCCCGAGTAAAAAGTCTAAGCAATACATCTACTACTAGTGGAATCTGCTTCAAAGACAGCCAGCTGATCCCCATCCCCAAGATAATTGAAAACATCGTCTCCATCTCTCGCGAGGACTGGGTGGAGCGAATTCATCGCTGCCTCGACTCACTGCCGCTGTTCGGCTCCACCTTCTTCTTCCTGCCCTCCGTGTCGGACGGGCGGATCCGCGGCGAGAGTCTATTGGCCATTAACAAAGCCGGCCTCCAGTTCCTCAACCTACTCACCCATGTCTCCATTCCTTTGCCGCCAGCCAGAGCGGGCCAGCCCCTCACAAGCCATGCAGACGCTGACACCAGAATATGCTTTTACTTTTACCTACTGTCTTCTGTTATTGCTGCGCTTGAAATGTGATTGACTTTTTGCATTGCGTTGGATTGAAAAGGTATTGGAAGAGATGGGGATGGATAAAGAAAGGGCAGGTGACAAGTTCTTGCATACTGCCATTGTCAAAGCCGTGCTGGCAGTGTGTCATGAAGCGCCCCAGATTGCTCTGAGTTCTCTGATCTCCGCCCCAGGAGATGTCGAACGAATCTTTTTCGAAATGCCGGCACATCGCATGCCTCAATTTAACAGCCCTTTTTCTTCAATTATGGTTTTCTATTTATCAAGCGTTGAAGAGAATAATGGATGGGTGCATATGATTTTTTCACTTCATATTTTTTTCAATTGGTTGCTGAAAATTCACCTTATTTTAAGATATCTCACCACGTAAAACGTCATGTCACATGTGGCTCACAATTAGCTTAAACAGTTTTGCTGATCAACCATAAATTCAAAATTTTGCTAATCTTGTCCTCATCGAAATGCCTAAATTGAGACAGTTGTTGGTGCTCAGACCAGGTTCAGCTAGAATTGATGTTTAAAGCAAGGGCAGGGCAACCAAGGACTTCGTTCTTCTTCTCCTATACCTCCCAACCCTTGCAATTATGGATTGCTTTCAACCCGTAAGGTATTGAATGCAAGACATCCGTCCGTCCATTCACTGACTTGGCATTCGTTTCTTACCCGCAGCTGTGGTAGTGGTGTGAACGAATGTCTTCTTATCAGAGTCTATTGGGAAGCCCATTCTTCTCTGGCCCAGATGTCTTTTCTTTTCACTAGACAAAAGTCCTTTGGACATTTGACACTTGATCTTCTCTTCTTCAGAGAATTAGCTCTGTGTCATTCCTCTCCCTTGGATCTCTGGGCAGCTTTTGGGGTACTAGGCTAGGCCTTTCCTCCCAATCTGGATCTATGGGGTACTAGGCTAGGCCTTTCCACCCAATCTGGATCTATGAAAGCATCTTATGGGGTACTAGGCTAGGCCTTTCCACCCAATCTGGATCTATGGATCTTTCTGCTCTTGGTCTGTTGTGTCCACCAGCAAGCCATTAGTCAGCAATTTTAATTTTCAAAGGACCCAATTGTCATGGCATACAAATAGAGGCCAAAAGTCCTAAGTCTCTGCACCCTAGGCCTAATGCCATTCTGATGCAAGAAAGAGCTCTATTGGGCAGGACTGCCTGCACTCCATCTAGGCTCGGGGGTCTGGGCCATGCCACTGTGTGCATAGGTATATACACAGCCTCAGGTCTACACATGTTCTCACTCAATTTCAGGCTACACAGCATGACTACAAACATGCCCTCTTTTCCTCCTAGACTGATAATTGAGTGAAAATATCAGAGCAATAATGGCTAAAACCCCAACAACTTGCTCAAAATGGACTGCAATTTCAGAAAAAATGACAAGATTTGGTCACAAATGAGCATAAAATCACATTTTTCACAAAATTGCATTTTGGGAATCAATTGACTGGGGACAAAGTGTCAAAGGAATATTTTTCTGAGACCAACTGTCAGAAGAGAAACTGTCCTAAATCCAAAGTTCCAAATTAAAAAAATTGAAATGAAAGAAGTGGGGAAAGGGGAGTGGTGTAGTCCTGGACTGCCGCCTCCACTGCCTCCCGCGATGTTGCCATGAATTCCTGCTTCTCCTACCAAATCTCTTCTCTCCATCAGGCTCTGTTTGATACAGCCAGTTCTTAAGATGAGAGGTGCAGCATGTCTGAGCTTCAATTCCTTCACTTTTTCTCCTTCTGCCACAAACCGTCGTTTCCGCTCAATTCATTCAGCCATTGCAAGGGTTCTTCATGACTCAGTTCCATCTGGTCAGCACTTTCCTTCCTGGCTCCTTTCGTCTCACTTCATGATTAGGGGAGGGTCTTTAGGGTTCTTTTTTAGATGGTTAAGCTGGTCCATTAAGCATTTGTTGCCACTGCCCCATCCTATAAGGAAAGCGTGTGTAGTGCTGACTTATGTTAGGAGCCGCGAACCTTTTTTCTTTTAAGTTCCAGATTTTCTTTTGAGTTTAGGTTTTAGCCTCTATTAAGGGAGGGTCTTTAGGGTTCTTTTTTAGATGGTTAAGCTGGTCCATTAAGCATTTGTTGCCACTGACTCATCCTATAAGGATAGCATGTGTAGTGCTGACTTATGTTAGGAGCCGCGAACCTTTTTTCTTTTAAATTCTAGATTTTCTTTTGAGTTTAGGATTTAGCCTCTATTAGTGGAGGGTCTTTAGGGTCCTTTTTTAGATGGTTAAGCTGGTCCGTTAAGCATTTGTTGCCACTGCCCCATCATATAAGGAAAGGATGTGTAGTGCTGACTTATGTTAGTAGCCGCGAACCTTTTTCCTTTTAAGTTCTAGATTTTCTTTTGAGTTTAGGATTTAGCCTCTATTAGTGGAGGGTCTATAGGGTCCTTTTTTAGATGGCTTAGCTGGTCCCTTAAGCATTTGTTGCCACTGCCCCATCATATAAGGAAAGGATGTGTAGTGCTGACTTATGTTAGGAGCCGCGAACCTTTTTTCTTTTAACTTCTAGATTTTCTTTTGAGTTTAGGATTTAGCCTCTATTAGTGGAGGGTCTTTAGGGTCCTTTTTTAGATGGTTAAGCTGGTCCGTTAGGCATTTGTTGCCACTGCCCCATCATATAAGGAAAGCATGTGTAGTGCTGACTTATGTTAGGGGCCGTGAACCTTTTTTCTTTTAACTTCTAGATTTTCTTTTGAGTTTAGGATTTAGCCTCTTTTAGTGGAGGGTCTTTGTGTCCCTTTTTAGATGGTTAAGCTGGTCCGTTAAGCATTTGTTGCCACTGCCCCATCATATAAGGAAAGCATGTGTAGTGCTGACTTATGTTAGGATCCGCGAACCGTTTTCGTTTTAAGTTCTAGATTTTCTTTTGAGTTTAGGATTTAGCCTCTATTAGTGGAGGGTCTTTAGGGTCCCTTTTTAGATGGTTAAGCTGGTCCGTTAAGCATTTTGTTGCCACTGCCCCATCATATAAGGAAAGCATGTGTAGTGCTGACTTATGTTAGGAGCTGCGAACCTTTGTCCTTTTAAGTTATAGATTTTCTTTTGAGTTTAGGATTTAGCCTCTATTAGTGGAGGGTCTTTAGGGTCCTTTTTTAGATGGTTAAGCTGGTCCGTTAAGCATTTGTTGCCACTGCCCCATCATATAAGGAAAGCATGTGTAGTGCTGACTTATGTTAGGAGCCGCGAACCTTTTTCCTTTTAAGTTCTAGATTTTCTTTTGAGTTTAGGATTTAGCCTCTATTAGTGGAGGGTCTTTAGGGTCCTTTTTTAGATGGTTAAGCTGGTCCGTTAAGCATTTGTTGCCACTGCCCCATCATATAAGGAAAGCATGTGTAGTGCTGACTTATGTTAGGAGCCGCGAACCTTTTTGACCGCGGAGCGGCCCGAAGGGGCACTAAAGGGCTGCTCCGCGGTCCATATGAGGTTACTGAATTTTTGTCCTGATATATATATATATATATATATATATATATATATATATATATATATATATATATATATATATATATATATATATATATATATATATATATATATATATATATATATCTGGAAATGCTGGGAACGGGCGAACTCTCGAACGGATTTGGACAAACTTTTTTTTTCCTCCCTGAAAAAGGTAATAATGAGTTAAGGAAGATATCGCAGGTAGGAAGCGGTCCCGGACCATTTGAAACATCACTTTTTTGGGTAGAAAGGTTTAAAATTTGGAGCAATATACTTGTTAAAAGGCTCAATTCTCAACGGATTTTGACAAACTTTTTTTTCCCCCTGAAAGGTAATAAAATTTTAGGAAGATCTTTAGGGGTGGAACAGGTCCCGGAGCATTTGAAACATTACGTTTTTGGGTAGAAAGGTTGAAAAATGGGGTATGTTGAAAAATGGCAAAATCTCAACGGATTTGGACAAACTTTTTTTTTGATGAAAGGTAATCAAATTTTAGGAAGATCTGGATGGCTGGAACCGGTCCCGGAGCATTTGAAACATTTATTTTTCGGGTAGAAAGGTTGAAAATTGGAACATTTTGAGAACCCAATAACGGGGTAGTTAATTATTTTAAATGTTTACAACGGCATGTTGAAAATTAAGAAATGACTGGTTTTGGAGCAAAATTGCATGAAACTTGATGTGTACGTACACATTACGATATTAAACAAATGTATCATTTAAATTGAAACATTTCCAAGTTAAAATTACATTTTTGGGGACTGCTGTAGGTGGAGGAGGAAGGGGGAATCGCTCCGCGGTCACCTATTGCGCTTTGCGCCATATACTTGTTTCTTTTAACTTCTAGATTTTCTTTTGAGTTTAGGATTTAGCCTCTATTAGTGGAGGGTCTTTAGGGTCCTTTTTTAGATGGTTAAGCTGGTCCGTTAAGCATTTGTTGCCACTGCCCCATCATATAAGGAAAGCATGTGTAGTGCTGACTTATGTTAGGAGCCGCGAACCTTTTTTCTTTTAACTTCTAGATTTTCTTTTGAGTTTAGGATTTAGCCTCTTTTAGTGGAGGGTCTTTAGGGTCCTTTTTTAGATGGTTAAGCTGGTCCGTTAAGCATTTGTTGCCACTGCCCCATCATATAAGGAAAGCATGTGTAGTGCTGACTTATGTTAGGAGCCGCGAACCTTTTTTCTTTTAACTTCTAGATTTTCTTTTGAGTTTAGGATTTAGCCTCTATTAGTGGAGGGTCTTTAGGGTCCTTTTTTAGATGGTTAAGCTGGTCCGTTAAGCATTTGTTGCCACTGCCCCATCATATAAGGAAAGCATGTGTAGTGCTGACTTATGTTAGGAGCCGCGAACCTTTTTTCTTTTAACTTCTAGATTTTCTTTTGAGTTTAGGATTTGCCTTGGGGCTTTTATGAGTGGTCTTAACATCAGCCCCATCATATTAGGGAGGTGTCCACTACCAACCAGGTCTTTAGGGTCCTTTTTTTTAGATGGTTAAGCTGGTCCCGTTAAGCATTTGTTGCCACTGCCCCATCATATAAGGAAAGCATGTGTAGTGCTGACTTATGTTAGGAGCTGCGAACCTTTTCCTTTTAAGTTCTAGATTTTCTTTTGAGTTTATGATTTAGCCTCTATTAGTGGAGGGTCTTTAGGGTCCTTTTTTAGATGGTTAAGCTGGTCCGTTAAGCATTTGTTGCCACTGCCCCATCATATAAGGAAAGCATGTGTAGTGCTGACTTATGTTAGGAGCCGCGAACCTTTTTTTCTTTTAACTTCTAGATTTTCTTTTGAGTTTAGGATTTAGCCTCTATTAGTGGAGGGTCTTTAGGGTCCTTTTTTAGATGGTTAAGCTGGTCCGTTAAGCATTTGTTGCCACTGCCCCATCATATAAGGAAAGCATGTGTAGTGCTGACTTATGTTAGAAGCCGCGAACCTTTTTTCTTTTAACTTCTAGATTTTCTTTTGAGTTTAGGATTTAGCCTCTATTAGTGGAGGGTCTTTAGGGTCCTTTTTTAGATGGTTAAGCTGGTCCGTTAAGCATTTGTTGCCACTGCCCCATCATATAAGGAAAGCATGTGTAGTGCTGACTTATGTTAGGAGCCGCGAACCTTTTTTCTTTTTAACTTCTAGATTTTCTTTTGAGTTTAGGATTTAGCCTCTATTAGTGGAGGGTCTTTAGGGTCCTATTTAGATGGTTAAGCTGGTCCGTTAAGCATTTGTTGCCACTGCCCCATCATATAAGGAAAGCATGTGTAGTGCTGACTTATGTTAGGAGCCGCGAACCTTTTTTCTTTTAACTTCTAGATTTTCTTTTGAGTTTAGGATTTAGCCTCTATTAGTGGAGGGTCTTTAGGGTCCTTTTTTAGATGGTTAAGCTGGTCCGTTAAGCATTTGTTGCCACTGCCCCATCATATAAGGAAAGCATGTGTAGTGCTGACGTATGTTAGGAGCCGCGAACCTTTTTCCTTTTAAGTTCTAGATTTTCTTTTGAGTGTAGGATTTAGCCTCTATTAGTGGAGGGTCTTTAGGGTTGTTTTTCAGATGGTTAAGCTGGTTCGTTAAGCATTTTTTGCCACTGCCCTATCCTATGAGGAAAGCGTGTGTAGTGCTGACTTATGTTAGGAGCCGCGAACCTTTTTCTTTTTAACTTCTAGATTTTCTTTTAAGTTTAGGTTTTAGCCTCTATTACGGGAGGGTCTTTAGGGTCCTTTTTTACGGTTAAGCTGGTCCGTTAAGCATTTGTTGCCACTGCCCCATCATATAAGGAAAGCATGTGTAGTGCTGACTTATGTTAGGAGCCGCGAACCTTTTTCTTTTAACTTCTAGATTTTC
>JASANA010006579.1:0-15349 GCA_030248095.1 Ptycholaimellus sp. GST1_10
CTTACCATGGGCAAGTGTCCAAGACATGCATGAAGTAGGACGTCTCAAGGAAGCCAATCGACGAGATGGATCACTCTTTGCTGGATGTCCACCGCAGTACCCACAGATGCTTCAGTACATTGACAGTCTCCAGTATTGGGATCAGCCTGACTATGAGCTCCTGTATAACCTTATCCGACAAGCCTGTGATGCCAATGGAATCAAAGAATCCGACCTTTACGACTGGGAATCTCGTCCACCCATATTTCAGCCAATGTGGTAAGCAAAACTTGACATATTGCCCCCAATAATATTTATCCCATTTGATTGTATGTGTTCTTATTTGTACTTTTTGTTTTGTCTGTTTTTAATACATCTTTTCAATGAAAATAAATATGCATTTGATGATTCTTGAATTTCAAACATCCTTCATTTTTTATTTTTAAAAGGAAGTCAAAAACGTGAAGCAGGAGAAGAGTTGTTTAAAGATTAAACATAAATTGAACAACAAAATTAACATTTGCCTTTGATATCCAGAAATAACCCCATAATATGAGTTATGGCATTTTGAAAAAAGGCAGGCAGGTACAAATGCAGAGTACAAAATTAACGGATTGATTGACCCACAATGGCGGACCGCGAGGGATGGGTGTCGCCACCATTTGGCATGCCACTTCTTCTACGCAACTTCAACGCCCTGAAAGTAGAGCTTCGACGGCTCCATGGCCAGATGGAACTCTGTGACAGTCAGATCGGCATTATCCATGACGAGCTGTCGTACGCCCAGCCGAACAAACATAAAAGTTATCAGCCTATCATATCTGCCCTGATTGTGCATGGCAAATGTCCATCTGCCAATGAGGGCAGGTCAATCAGAGCTCTGGAGGCCAAAGGACATGCACAACATACATCATATGCTGATAGATAGAAACTGACTGCTAAGTTGTTGGTCATCGCAGTGTAGGGCAAGTTCATCCTGTGGGTGGAGCTGGTAACGGATGACTGGGAACAGTGCACCGCCTACAACTTTAGGGATTATGTTCGCACTCCTTACAAGCTCCTGATACTCAACCCACGCAAAGGCGAGGAGGTGTTTGATGCCCCCGATTCTTTTACTCTCTTTTCAACAACAGAAATGCTGCACAAATAGAGCCCATTCCCTATTGAAGCAAACCAATGTCAGTATGTTGCGGGAGTGGGCCAGCCTTCACCGAGTGGCCGAAGGCCTTGAGGAGAAGATACAGCAGGAGCTGGAGGCCTACTTGTCCTGGGTCGTCACGCAGCACTGAAAAATTTTCTTCTTTCATTATAATCCTTTGTTAGCTTTGCTGATTTTGATTTTTCCCCATTCTTTGCTTTGCATGCAATATTTTTGGGAGTAAAATTAGGTAGCTTTGTTAGCTAAGCTTTGGAAAATGCTAAAATGCTAAAATGCAATGGATGTTTTGGCATAGCATGGAAACATAATAGGTTATAGCGAAACTCTTTTGCAGAAACTGAAAAAGCCATCATAGAAAAAGATTGTGGAGATGGTGTCACTCTCACCAGAAGAGCCCACCGTCTTTAGCAATTTGCAGAGCATACGTGTGAGTCTTTATTCCTTTCTACAGTCTAATCAATCTTTAGCTGCTTATAGAAAATAGGTCTATTTCAATTTTGTAACAATTACAGTGAAACACACTTTTGTATGATTTTGTATGATTGCGAAGTAGAATGGTAACTGATGCAGTATGAGGAATAAAGGTGATTCAGACTAGCAATGTAAAGGAGGCATTGGACAAGAAATGAGTGCATAAGTAACTTTTCGGGTACGTAATCTTTGCCATGGCGAACAGTCTATCAGCAACCAATGTGCTAGCTGCTCTGGTTGAGCTGGATCGTCTGGTGGCGAACAGCGGGCTGGATCTGGCGACAAAGCAGCACATGAAATTCATCATCCAGATGGTCTCCGAATTCATCAAGCGGGCGAAGGATGTTGACAAGGGCCTGGATAAAATCTCTTCCCTTCCGCTCCCCCACATTGTGTTTGCTTAACTCAGTCTCCAGGGTGGGTAAAGCAGGAAGGGGCAGGTGATTGCAGACGATCATCGGTGAAGATGAACCGCTCAACTTGGACTTGGATTAGACCTCACTTCTTTTAGCATTATATCCAGTTGCTGAAGGAGGAGCTGACCCGTCTGCTCTGTCGCATTTTCATCTACAGCAACCATGTCAACGTCATCTTCCACAAACTCAGCCTGCCCCAGCCGGACCGATAAACAAGTTATCCGCCCTTCTTTTCAACCGTTGCAGTCTGCTTGCTGCTTACCTACTGGTGTTTGCAGTGGGAAATCGCCTTAACACATTGTTCCAGCGCATGGATGAGATCATGTGGGTGTGCAATTTTGTGGAGAACTGGGAGAAACAGACGCAGCTGGGAGTTTCCAGCCTCAACGGCAACCCACACCAACTCCGCATCATCAACAGCCAGGAGGACATCTTCTCAGCTTAGGTTTGCTACCCCATGTTTTCACACACTTTTGAATATTGTTCAAAAGTGTGCTTCACTGCACATAATCACTTCATTGCTCACTTCACTTCACTCACTTTGCCAGTTTCCCAGCTTTCTGTTCAACTGAAGTCAGTGCATTGGAATATATTTTTCTCAGCAGTGGAAGTAAGATTGAAACGACTGTGGGCGCACATCCTAGGCTGGGCTGTCAGAGCGGGTGGGGCCGGCCCCTTGGGCCCTATTCCCCCTGGATGTTGCCGAGCCTGGTCTTTTCATCTTTTTATTATTTATTCTTTCTATTATTCCTCTATTCTTTAAATCATACATTGAAGAGTGAATTTTGTTAGTAAATTCATTTAGAAATGTGAAAAGACACTGCTACAATTAGGTACTTTTGCTTCTGGGTGAACTTGTGGATTTACAGCATGTGGTGAACAAAGTTTGGATTACACAGTCTCATAGTACTGGCTGGTTGAGTCACCGTGGTGGTGGTGGACTTGGTGCCCTCCGGAGGAAGGCCAGAGTGTATGCTTCAAGAGTGTCGAAGACTTGAGAGCTGAATGAACTCCATAAGCTCATCAGCCACTTCAACATCTGATACCATGATGCTTAATTTGTCATCAAGCAATTCAGCTTTACATATATATACATACCTATACCTACACAAAAAACCAGACCACGACGGAGCCAGCAAGCCCAAAAGCCCGGCAACAGACAGGGAGATATTTTTATATGCACGAAGAGGACATACTAATGAGACGAGGGAGCCAGCAAAAGGCCCCCCACCCAACCCCGGGACCGCAGGGGGGGCAAAATTGGTAGAGCAATAAAAATGTATAAACTTATAAATGTAAATGACACTTAGAACTAATTTGTGCTGAATTTTGGGGTCTCTAGCTTTCCTAGGACTTGAGATATTTATATTTGAGCATGTACCAAAACATTGAACTTTTCGTCAGAACTTATTTTAATTTAGGTGGCTTTACAAAACCGACCATTACACTGGCTTGGAAAATACTTTTGCGCCACAACTTTGTTGGTAAGTCAAGGACTTATAGAACTATGTCCTGGGGAATAGTCCAGGGGTAAAAATTTACATATATTTCATTTCTGGGAAAATTTGTACCCACCAAGTTTAAAAAAAAGTTCTAAAAGGTGAGCAATTAATTCCCAAAATTATTCATTTCAAACAATCGTGTCTTTGTACATCTTGTGGAAGACACGTACTGTACATTGGGCAACAGGAGGAGGCTCTGAAGTGGCAGAATCATTCCCGCATTTTCCGCAGTCGAATCCCGTTAGATAGGTGAAAAGAAGCAGTGTGTAGATGCCGCTTTGTCCACTCTACGTGAGCCTTCCCAATTTATGCTGGTCCAGTTAAGCAGCCTCGAAGGGTGCGTGACACTGATTTTGACCAGACCTTCCTTTTCAGATTATAAGTCAGTAAGGCAGGTGAGAACAGTAGTGGGGAAGATGCATATGTACGGTGAGACGATCGCAGTGCTGCGCCTCAAGTTCATCAACATGGAGCACCAGTGTGCCATATATCACTCTGGCTCCAATGGTCTAGTGGCTCGGCGTGTAGTGCCATGCTCTCCATGACACTCTGAAGCGGCTGAATGAGTGGTTGTATGGGGAAGAGGCGGCCCACGTGTGGCGGGGGGATCTTGACAACTACGGATGATCGCTGTATCTCCCTTCCTCTCTGCACCAGCCCCTGCCATCGCCTCCCTCTCCGCGGCCCAAGCCGGCTAACCTCTTCCCCAAGGACAAAACTACACACCCAATGAGCCGCCTTAGCGCCATTTACCAACATTTTTCACATATTTCCTTCAGGAAATCATTTAACTTGCCAGGACTAACTTTGAAGACTATCTCAGCTCTGAGCATGAAGAAGGTCACTCTATCAACCTCATCAGTGCTCTTCTTCCTCTCCACCCAAGTGTCAGCCCATCGACTCCACCGGGTCCGCCTCCCATCGACCCCATCCACAATAACCAGACTATTGAAGGCCAACACTCCACTCCCCCTTATCTACTAGTTAATCCTACAGTTCTCACGTAGTCCGCAGAAAAGAACACAATGAATGCTCTCATGTTGAGCGAATTGTGAGCAGAACATAACACATACACTGCTCTCACTTAGTGCAGGTTGTAGAGCGAACAGAACACAAAGATTGCTCTCACATAGTGCATGAAATGAGATGTTTTTGGCTGAATGATATATTTTGTGAATTTCTTGCAATTTTAAGATTTTGTTGGCCAGGTAGTAGAGTTTAAAAGTGGAGAAAAGGAAAATGGAATTTTTTGAAATTCATGCAATTTTTAGATTATGTTGGCTCGGAAAAGTTAGATGAATCAGAGGAAGAGGGAAGAGAGTCCTCCCAGGGCATGGGCATGTTCTCGATGAGTTTGAGGACGACACATAGCATGTAATTCGAGGCGCCCAAGTTAATGTTATTGTTGTGTTGGTACTTACTTGACGTCATGCCCATGTGGGTCCCATCTTTTTGGTGGTGGATTGGAAGACTATAGTGTGGTTCATCCAGAGCTTGACTCGAGTGAGCCCCGTCAGCACCAGAACCGTTCCAGTGCATTTCAGGCTTGTCTCCACGCTGTAGTCCACCAGCATACCGTCCTCATTATATATAGGCCAGCCGATGACTCTCCTACAACATGGTTCTTTTTTATTTGGTGGCCATGAGCAGATCCTTAGCACCCAGATGAGGAGGACCGAATTTCACCAAACACCATGTCATAAATTTCAGGGTTAGGAATCTCAACCAATATAGATTTTGATACAAATGTCAAATGTGGTTTTGATTCTGATACGGGTTCCTAGCGTAAACTTGTCGACAAAAGCACTTCATAGTTTAATGACTACAAAAACAGCATCATATTTTTAGATGTTTTTGGACGTATATTACGATTCTGGCACCCGTTTCCTTCTTCCAGGTCTTCAAGGGCTTCCACTAGGCCGTGGTGAAGAAGCAGAGCATCGCCTTCTTCTTCTTAAGGTATTTTAAAGGACATTTGGCTTTGAAAACAGCAGTAATTAGGTCAGTTTGGTCATTATTTATGATTATTTTGCCCATTTTCTTCTACAGGGGAGGAAGGCCCTATTTCATACTCCTGACATTAGAAGCCCCTTGCTCAAATGCACTCACTTTTTTACTTAAAGCAGTCCTATATGTCCTTGTTTTAGCTACCAATTTATGACACAATAGCTTTGATTCAGCCAGATTTAATGGTCGTTTTTGTAAAGCCACCTAAATTGCCTGCGCATAGATATGAGCCTGATCGGAAATGTCAGCTAAAGTATTATGAACGAAGTCCTTTGTCAAGTATGGAAAAGCAACCCAGTTCTAGTCCAAACGCTTATTTGGTGGGTTGCCTCGTTGATTACTACATAAACACAGACTAACTAATTAACAAGAAGTATATGATTGAGTAAATTACAATTCGTATTTTATTAGATGATAAATCTATCACACCATAATTACTATACATTTTGCTGATCTTGGAACTCTTATGTTGGTTATTCTGAGGACTTACACAGCAAGTACTACCATTCAAGATGCATCTTGAAAATCTCAATAAATCTAGGCCACTTTTAATTGAAATAACGAAAATTTATTATTGACATTTTCCCAATGTAGACGAAAAAAATAGCGCATCTTTGGGACACATTGAAAGTTTTATTGGGGCTCTATGAAGCTGTATGTTTTAGTGATTGGTCATGCTTCTTGCCCTATCATCAGAGAAAACCGCTTGGAAAAAAAATAAAACTGGGCAAGAATGGCATTGTTCTCTAAGTTCACATTTATCAACCCGCTAAAAAGCGCCCATTTCAATGTTATAATGATATTCCCTCCATGTAAAAAATATTACAAAACCGTATTTCTCCACCAGCACCATCCAAGATGTTCCTATCCACCTTCACAGTGATTGAAGCCAAATGTAGATACATAGACTAACCTTGGCGAATCTTAAATATTTATCATTTTCTAATTTAGTCTTATTCTAATTCTAATTTCTAACAATTATTATTTCCTGATTTATGGCGCAACACCTAAACTAACAAGTATATGGCGCAGAGCGCAATAGGTGACTGCGGAGATAAATACCCCACAAAACAGGAGTTTTACGAGTTTTACTCAAAAAAAGCTATTTGAAATAGCTTTGGGACTGGTCCCACCCCTCCAAAACGATTCGTCCACCTTCTTGTTCAGCCACTGGTTCGTTCTCTTCAGGAACGTGTTCTCCTTCTAGAGATGGTAGGGAAGAAATGAGAAAAATAATGAATGGAAGGGAGTGGAAACCTTGATGAGCTCTATGTCATTCCGCAGCTGATCTTCCAAGTTTCTCTGCACCACGACCGCCATCATGTCCAGCGCTTTCAGGGGAGGCATCACTTCCAGAGCGGGCATCCCATCCAGGGGGATCTCGTAGAAAGCAGCCATTATAGGTGGGTAATTTTACTGGTGGGGATTAAGAGGACAGTAACAGTAACTACTCTCCTGCCCATTCTCACCAGCCCCATAAGTGAACTTGCTAAACGGTATCTTGGTGAGATCAGTCTCATACTTCGTGAGATCAGTCATCTGAGCCATGTTTGGTGTTGGAACAGACCAACCAGTTCTTGCAGTCCATTCTTACTGCCCACGTTGTGTGCATGTTAAGATGGGCCCATGCTCACTGAATTATGGCAAGCAGAGGTGGAGTGCTGCACTAAAGTTGCGTTTCGTGAGATCGGTATTCTGAGCCATGTTTGGTGTTTGGGCAGACCAACCAGTTCTCACATCCCAGTCTTAATGCCCACGTTTGAAGGGTCATGTGTGCCTGTTAAGATGGGCCCATGCGCCCACTTACAGTGACACGCATAGGTGGAGTTCTGCACTAAAGTCGCGCTTCGTGAGATCAGTCTTCTGAGCCATTTTTGGTGATGTAGCAGACCAACCAGTTCTCACAACACAGTCTTACTGCCAACGTTTAAAGGGCTATGTGTGCCTGTTAAGATAAGTCCATGCTCACTGCACAGTGGCAATTATAAATCAAGTCACATGTCAATAGCAAGTTGCCAATGTCAAAGAAAATAATAGGTAAATTGAAAAAAAATTTAAATATTTAATTATTCTTTCTCTGGACCTCATGTCTAGTCCCTGAAATCTTATTCTCATCTTTGAGGGGGGGCGAGTCCGTCCCTGCTCAGGCTACCTCTTCCTCCGCTTTCATCCCAGCCACTCCATGTGATCAACCAAAACACCCTAAGTGGGACAAGAATAAATTCTCTTCTAAGCAGGGTGGAGGATGCAAAGGCGGCGGCGGGCACCAAAAACGTACTCACCATAAACCGGCCCATCTTTACCGCCCTTGAATTCCCACATTTTCATGCTTTCATCCATTTGGATGTGTTCTTTTCCTCTGCAATTTTTGGTGCCTGAATGATTCAGTATCCCCTACGATTCGATTGCCCTTCTTTTTGCATTCGCAGTTTCGTTTCGGCAGTCATTCGATCTCAGGGAGGAGCCTGTGCTTAGGCCCCGCCCTCTGCCTGTAAGTCAATTTAAGTCCAGGGTGGAGCTGTCGGGTAGGTGGAGGAGGGCGCCCAGGGTCTTGGCATCGGACTGGAATGCCGTTGCGTGGTCAAGCCACTGTGCAATTTGTCAGCCCTCCCATCATTCAGCAAGAAGACTATATCCGACAATCGGCCTATGAGATGGGCCGGGTCCTGTGGAGGGACACTGCAAGGCGCCGAACAAAGGATCATGGATAGGTGGGCCACAGAGACGGCGGCGTTCGCACACGCATGGCCAGTCACGATCCAGGAGACCCTGGAGCGGCAGGCGGACCTCGAGACAGTGGGCTTCGAGAAGGATGCACACGTGAGGAAGATGGAGAACGATGAGGAGACGTAGAACCTCCTGGAGCTCCCAGAATCACTTCCAGCAAGAAGACTCATATCACTGACAAGTTCGTGGCCTATGAGATGGGCTTCGGGTGCCTGTTGGAGGGTACACTGCAAGGCGCCGAACAAAGGATCATGGATAGGTGGGCCACAGAGACGGCGGCGTTCGCACACGCATGGCCAGTCACGATCCAGGAGACCCTGGAGCGGCAGGCGGAGAAACTTCTCGACAGTGGCTTCGAGAAGACACACCGGAGAAGATGGAACGCCGGTGCACCGAGATCCGGACGGAGCGTTTGTGGTGCCGTTGCCATTCAAGGAGGAGGCGGCGACGCTGGCCTCCAACTTCTGGCAGGCGTTCGACAGGGCCCAGAAGACGCACGCAAAGCTCACGCGGGAGGAGCGGATGGCCTACTACGCGGAGTTTGAAGACCAAGAGTGGCAAGGCATCATCGTGCCGGTGACGGGGGTGCCGGAACCGGGACGGCTCATGCATCACCTAGCACACTTCAAGGTGCCGGCATCGAAGAAGGTGCGGCTGGTGGTTGACGCCAGCAGCAAGGCAGGGCGACCGCCGCGGAGCTTAAACGATTTGATCTCCCCGGGGCCCAACCTCTTGAGCTGTCTCTTCTTGGTCCAGCTGCTCATGAGGTCCCACAAGTTCGCCTTCACGGCGGACATCAAGGCGGTGTTCTACGCAATGAAGGTGATGCTGGAGCATCAGGACACGCTGCACGTCATCCTGCCCAAGGACAAGAGCCGGCTGGTGGACGCCGACAACTACCAGATCTTCAAGTACACCAAGGTCATCATGGGCTGCACAGCATCGCCGTGGCTGTTACAGGCCTGCATCCGGAAGCTTGTCGACGACGTCCTGGTCTCCGATGAGCACTACGGCCTCACGGCGGAGGAGCTGCGGCTGGTGCCGGGGAGGACCTACGCGGACAATGTCATATGGGGGTTCCAGTCACCGGCACCACCAAACAAACCGCCATCTGCAACCAGAATCAGTCCATCACCATCAACCAGTACAAGATCACATGCATCATTCCAGCTCTCCACATCTATATCCACACCATCAACAACCCTAAAACCCTCCAATGCCACAACCTCAAACCCAGCGCCCACCTCTACCTCACTCTCTGCAATAGCCTCCTAACCTGCAAACCCTATGTCACCATCCACTGCACAGTTACTTTTTCTTTTCTGGCCCTGAACTTTATATCTTTGCTCAGCTTTTCAGACCATTGATCCTTCCATCCAGCCCTCCAGCAGCACCAGTTCCACAGCTGGCAGTCCCAGTCTGCTCACCTGGCTGGTGCCAGTGTTGGTGATAGTATTGGTGGCAGTGTTGGGACCTCTGGGTGTGCTGGCCTATCGCACCTATCACAACAACAATCAGACCAACCCCTACCAGACCAACAATCAGCACACCAGCCATGCCAATGAACTCTTCAACATCCTAGAAGAATCTGAAGAAGAGCAGGAGGAGGAGCTGGAAAAGGTGGAGGAGAAGAAGAAGAAGGAGAAGAAGAAGAAGGAGAAGAAGAAGGAGGGGGAGAAGGAGGATGAGATGGAGATGGTGGACCTTGATGATGAGATCACTGTCAAGCTCCCCAAGCAGAATAAGAAGGACATCAAGAAGGAGGAGTAGATCATTGTCACCTTTTGATTGCTCCCTCTCTTCCTTTTTGCTTCTTGTTGACTTTGTTGATACTTGTTGATAAAATGGACAAAAAAGATTTCAGATATAAAAGATTGCTATATAACATTATACATGATCACAAAGCTCTAAAGAATATGCAATATGGATAAATCCTCCTCATCCTCCTCACTGCTGGACTCCTTCTTGACCTGCATTTCATACACCATTGATATTTCTAATGTCATTTGTTCAAGAGATTTCACCTTCTTCTTGGGGCGCTTGAGGTTCTTGGAGCTCTTGGGGGCCTCCTCATCCTCCTCACCCTCCTCCTCCTCTTCCTCCTCCTCCACCTCCTTCTTCATGTTCACCTTCCACTTGGCCTGGGTGTCCTCAAACATATTTCCATCAATTTTCTTTCCATTCATCAGGACAGGAGGACACTCACCTCATTGGGTGCTTGTGGTGGATGAGGAGGACCTCCTCCTTGTCCTCACTGATGATGGCCACCTTGTCCTTGTCATAGAAGAAGTTGAGGAACTTGGCCCCTTTGCCCTGCCCCTTCACATACTGGCTCAGGTAGCGCAGGTGCCAGTACTGGAACTACAAGTTTCCTTTCTTTACTCTCACAGCAATCTTGCCAAAAGACATTTGGCAAAACCTTGTTGGGCCCTGTGCAGTTGGAGAACTTCTTGTGAGGGTCCTCCAGTACCACCTTGTACTTGTCTGCTGGGTAGAGCTTGGAGAGGATGGTCTTGTTGAAGGCATGGGCCAGGGCCAGGGACATGTTACCCTCCCAGACTGGAGTGCTGGTCCGGCCCACCTTGATCCCCATCAGGCTGCTCTCCTTGATCTGGTAGGTGCGACTGCTGCTGATGCTGGTGACCTTCGCCATTGTCTGTAGCACTCTCTCCTTGCTAGCTAGCTGTCTGCAGTAGTTCTTCATCATACAGCACAAGACTCAGGGGTTAAAAATGCCTCTCTGATGAAAGATGATGCTGGCACTGCCAGTGTAGGTACACTGATAGTGCTGGACCATTTCCTTTGATGCTCATGTTGTAGCTCCTACCACGATTATGGTACCATACCTCTCAAAGCGCTGGTTTTGACTTGCTAGAATGCTGCCATGATATGGCCCTGATACCTCAGGAAAGGCCTAACACTGGTCCTGTAAGGGCAGCCAGCATTAGGTACCTTTTAGCTAGCCTTCCATCAATGCAGACGTGGCGCAGTTGGTAGTGCCCTTGGCTTTCAAGTGGAAGCCAAGGGTTCAAGTCTAATAGTCTTGATACTGATTTGCCATGTTCTATATTTTCACACAGGTCATATGGCGTCGGTGACACATAGGGTATGCAGTTCAACTGAAGATAACTGTATTTTGAAAAAAAGTAGTAAAACACTATCCCAAACACCCCCTTTTCACACCAACCTAGTACTTACACCCCTCTTTTTACCCCTGTTTTGAAAACTCCCTTTTTCACCCTGTGTCTGTATATTGCAGTCGCTATACATGGGAGCCAAATGTACGCAGTTGGGATTCCAGCCTTACACTAGGTAGAAAGAAAAACCAGCGAACATTCTGAGCCATGGTTCGTGACTCTGGACTTTTTTTGATAAGCGAACGCAGGATGATCCAAAGGCTGAGGTTTTTATGTCGCCCGTTGGTGGCGATACGGGCAAGCTCTTTACTGGATGACGCTTCTTCAGAAAAGTCATCCACGATAAGAATGGTTTGATAGTCTTCTTTTGGAATGTCTTCAAGAGTGTATCTCTTGGCGACTGCCGAGAATATCTTGTAGAATTTATCAGAAATCTAAAAAATTATGGCAGGCAAAACTTTGGGAAGCAAATTTAAATGGTTGCAATGCCTAGCTAATTTTATCTGGGCCAAAAAAACGTGAACATACTATTTCTTAAACTGAAAGCTTAACACCAAGTGCAATACAAATAAAAACCCTTATTAATGTTCCAGCCATTTGTGAGCGAAAGCATATCAAGAAACAAAAGCATATTATGAAATCAAAAGCATATTATGAAATCAAAAGCATATTGGAGAAAACCAATACATATTGGAGGAAACATTACTCATTGCAGACCTCGCCATCCAATCAACAAAGAACTTAAACCCTCAGGACTGAAACAATATTACTGGTAACCCTTGCAGTGCAGATCCGTAAATTAAACTGAACTGTTCAGAATTGCAATCTTTCAATGGACCCCTTAATGATCAATTCCTTTATTTACTATGAAAACTGGAGAAACTTAATGCATAAATTAAAATTTGCCGCATTTATGTCAGATTCCATGTGACTACACTTGCTTTGATCACGTTATCAAGGCACACATAAACAGCTTGGACAGTGCATTCTATATGCGAAATTTTAGTTCATGAATGTTAGTGAGGACATTGTTACTGACTGGACTCATTAATGAATTGTGGCTTAGGGAATGCTATAGCCATCTTGACAATTTCGCCACCATTCATGATACACTGGTGACACCAAACGATGGTTGGGTTTGTTACTATTTATTTAAAGTGTATTATCAAGGCACGGTGTCATTTGAAGTGGTGTAATAACAAATAGAATTATTATTATTATTTTATTTATTTTCTAACACATGTCCCATCAAGAGACGTAAAAAACATAATCTTCCAATACATCAATTAACAAGTATATGGCGCAAAGCGCAATAGGTGACCGCGGAGCGTATTACCCCTTCCACACTCACCTGTAGCAGATGCCAACAAATAAGGAATGTTTTCATTGCATGGGTGAAAGTTTTCTCTCAAAAAGGTAAGTCTGTGTATTCTCAGCCATTTTCAAAAATAAACACAGATTCAGAATCGACATGTATGACTTGTGAATCAAAAAACCAAAGTCTTCTATGCAATTCACAGCCATTCAGCTGCTACTGCTTATAGATGCTATTGGCATGAATGAAATTTTGTCACTCAAAAGGGTAAGTCTGTGGTTTGGGTCTGGGGAGAGAACACTGGTGTGTTGTTCACAGGGTGGTCCTGTGGTACAGTGCTCTGGGGAGAGAACACTGGTGTGTTGTTCACAGGGTGTTCCTGTGGTGCAGTGCTTTGGGAGGGAACGCAGGTGTGTTGTTCACAGGGTATTCCTGTGGTGCAGTGCTCTGGGGAGAGAACACTGGTGGGCGACGCACAAGGGAGAACAGAGGTGCTCTGTTCGTGGGATGAAGTGCTGGGGTGTTGTTCGAGGGGGAGAACAGAGGTGTTCTGTTCGAAGGGTGAATATTTCCTTATCCGCTCAATGAATTCATAACCATTTTTAATTCTGGACAGTGGTGGTAGTAAGTTGTTTATTTGTACACTCAATCTTTTTAGATGCCTCTGCTTGTATTGCGTGGAAACCTGGTGGGACTGGTCTAAACTTCATGTTTGTCTTCCATGTGTCAATGTCAATGTTGTTTGTGGGGGGTTCCTTGAATTTATGCGTTTTGGGCATGATGTATGCACTCCCTGGCAGGCCAGCGCTTTTTTGGAGGCTCATGTATTCAATGTATCTGTTGTAGTTGTAGTCTTTGAGTGTGGTGATTTTGGCCTTTCCTTTCCCCTTTATTGCATCCAACTTGTATTTTAGGAAGATCTGTTTTATGAGGGTTTGATATTTTTCATTGCACCACTTCCAGGATCTTTCATCCACTTTTTCATAACTTTCTGGGTTTAAGAATGTTTTTTCAAGATGATGTTCAACATAACTCTGGTCCATTACCACTAATGATTGGGCTTTGTTGGCTTTCAGGACATACACATGTTCATTTTTTAGTAAGCTAAGTAAACCTTTATTTGTGCTGTCTTTTGGTTTGCTTCTATGTAGTATATTCTGCTTGATGGTGTGTACTAGTCCCTGTAGTATGTCGCTTCTAGTCACGATATTGTAGTTTTGCTTCTGCAGAGATTGATCCATGCCAATAAGGTTTGTTGCGATGTTTATTGGGTTATGGCGGTGTGAATTTGGAATAAAATTTGGTCCCTTGTTCAGAATGTCGATTTCATTACACCCCAGAGTATTTTGTTGGAGAGGTTAATTACTTTTCCATGGGTTTGACGGGAGAGCTGTGTTTTTCACATGTTGCTTACTTGCCATAAGATTCCTGTACTTTTTTGCTTTGGTTTTCTCGTTTTGTAACAGTATGTTCCTGTATTCAGTGGCTATTTCCTGTTGTATAGTGTCATTCAGTTCATATATATGCGGACAGACGGACGCAAAAATGGGGTAACTGCTTAAGCTGTCCTTGGCTGCCCGCCGCTTCGGGCAGGGCGCCAGAGCTCCTCCGGCCTCCGGGCACGGGTGTACGGCCCCTACGCTTCGCCTAGCAAGTTTCGCATGCCAGGCTACGCTCCGGGGCCTCTGCACCCCTGCCCTCCTGCCTCCGGAGCACAGACTGCCCTGCCCTCCGCGGCAGGCGGCCTGCGGCTGCGCAAAAATGTGACCAGAACGTAAGCCATTTATTTAAAATCGATATTCATCATTTTACTTAATTACTTTATTACTTTACATTTTAAATCTGCCAGAAATCAAAAGAATATGGGAAATTGCTGCCAGAAACGTCCAAGAAAATCACTTCTCAAATTGACAATGCATGATCATGAATTAAAATCAAAAAGATTTGCTGAGAGGAGAAAATAGAAAGCACAAATCGCACCGCGCCTGAATCAAAACAAGTGTAGTCAATCTACAGAGATTCCGCAACAACCACAATGTGATTTTGATATTTTAGCTTTCAAACCAATCCACACGACAAACTCAAGTGTTCATGCTGGAACAAGACTTGCTAAAAAGTAAATAATTTCACATGACATGCAAATAGCACACAAACTACAGTTAAAAAAGAAGTGACTACCTTAGATTAGAAAATCAAATCAGACTGTAACACACACCATTATAATCGGCATGATACTGTTCAAGATGACATCACATGTGGCTCCCTTACGTCAGAGAGTGTTAATAGGCCCTTTTCAACCCCACACAGTAAAAACATGATGTTTAAAAAGTCTCAAATAAGGGAACCTCTATCAACAAGTGGTACAAAGCAATATAAATCAATCTCTTCTTCAGAATACAGCAGCAATTAAGCACTCTCAAATATGTTGAGTTTAATGTAGATTTGTATTTTATTAATTAATTAATTAATTTTATTAATTTACCATTTATTTTATCAGAACAGTAATTGTCAGAAATAAATATAATTGTATTTTTAATTAATTAATTTTTAATAATTATTAATTAATTTTATTAATTTACCATTTATTTTATCAGAACAGTAATTGTCAGAAATAAATATAATTGTCCTCTAACCAG
>JASANA010006585.1:0-61113 GCA_030248095.1 Ptycholaimellus sp. GST1_10
TGCTCACGCTACGGACACGTCTCAGCTTTTATATTATGGACTAGGTTGGGATGGCCTGCGGCGCACATCATAACTATCGTTTATTGATAAGTGTATTTTGAATTTATATATTTGAAAATTTTCATCTGATTTTTTTTTTATTTTGGCTATTTTCTTATGTTAACTTTTTTCATGCGTCTGTTTGGGGCTTTTTCTTTTTTTAATCTTAATTATTGTTTTTACAAAATTGAATTTGTACTTTATCCTGATTAATATTTTTTGTCATTAGGTTGCATTTTTCCTTTTTCATCTTATCCTACCTTATTTCCTCATTTTTTATTATAGTTCTGGTGATTAGCAAAGCTTATAAATTTGGTTTTGTAAAATCCATGTCTTTATTTTGTGTTGTTAGTATATTTTTAATAGTTCATAATTTATGCGATTTTGTTAGTTTTACAGCATATTTGTTTTTCTTTTATGCAAAATTAATTTGAGAACACTGCAACTTGATCAATTTTTTAAAATGGTTTTTCAAAAGGGTAGGCTTTTCAAAAATAATTTGGCTGAATAATTTTTCTTGTTTACCATTTCCTTCATTTCTTATATTTTAAAAATGTTATGTTGCACAATTTGAATTGAATGAACCCTTTAGTTTACTGGAGATCAGTTTTAATTTATTTATTTAGGTTTTTTATGATTTATAGAAAGTTTTTGTTCGCTATTTTTGATCATTCCTTCACTTTTTTCATTATCAATTGGAAGCTCATTTTTGCTCGCATCGATGCTGCTAGCTGGTAAGAATATTTGCATTACTCAATCAATTAATGCTAATTATTTGGATAAATATAGAATGAGATCTTCTCCATCTAATCAAAGGAATAATGAAATACAAAATGCTCTCCGCCTTCAATCTCATTTCTCCCTCCAGGATCAGGTAAAAGCAGAGTATGCATTCATCGCACTGAATGGAAGTTGATGTGGTTCTCTGTGCATAATGTATCACTGTTAAATATTCCTTGAAAACATACATCGCTGGGTATCTGGCCAAACTGCGCAGATTCATAATGCCCGAAAAATGACCTAAAATCGAACAAATTAGCCATTTTCGAGGTTTAAAAACCAATTTTGCAACCTGGGGGAGTTCTGATTGAGTTTCGGCAGCCCTGAATTACCCTAAAAACATCATTTAAACGCCAAAAATGCAGAATTGGGACTGCGCCGCGTGCCTTCGTTACAGACAAGGCCTAGCATTCATATACTGGATATATATATATGCGGAAAGACGGACGCAAAAATGGGGTAACTGCTTAAGCTGGCCTTGGCCGCCCGCCGCTTCGGGCAGGGCGCCAGAGCTCCTCCGGCCTCCGGGCATGGGTGCTTCGGCCCCTACGCTTCGCCTAGCATGCTTCGCATGCTAGGCTACGCTCCGGGGCCTCCGCACCCATGCCCTCCGGCCTCCGGAGCTCTGACTGCCCTGCCCTCCGCGGCAGGCGGCCTTCGGCCGCGCAAAAATATAAATACCTCAGCAGTTTAAGAAGTTATGGGCTGAACATACACTGAAATTATCGGACCTATCATCGTTTTTCGTTTATTCTGATAAATTTCTCCGTAGAAAATTACAAGGATAAAGGCTCGTGATCTACTTTCGTCAATGGTTTACAGCAAGACGACGAAAACCCGGTTCCGGAGCTGGACTGGGCCCTCCGCCACCAATGGGCTACTACGCCCCTCCTCCACCTCCCTACTACCCTCACATGCCCTACTACGACCCCTACGACGCATATCCTCCCCCCATGGAGCGCCACAAGCACCGTCATCGGCGCAAACGGCATCCCACACCTTTCTGCCAACACTCTCCCTAAGGCCCCAATCCAACTCCTAGCTCTGTTGTTGAGGAAAGGCAGCGAAAGCCGAAGCTCTGGTGGAAGTGGCAGTGAAAGCGAGGCGGAGAAGCGACGGGAGAAGAAGAAGCGCAAGAAGCGCCACCGACGCTCGCCCTCCTACTCCGACTACTACAAACAGCACCACCCGCACAAGGAGGAGGACGACGACGACCCACAGGCATCCTCCAGCAAGGCTACGACTTCGAGGCATCATTCTTTCCTTCCTTACCTTTGTCCGCTCCAATCCCCCTCCCTCTCAGCCTGCTGCCCTATACGTCCAATGCTAGCCGTCCTGGAACCGTAATAGCCGTAGAGGAATAGACCAACACTGCTAAAATCATCATAAAGAGCAATCGCAACGGTGAGAGCATGCGGAACGAAATCTTTCCTTTTGCCAATGACCAGTGTCCTGCAAAGAACAGGTGCAAAGAATGTGAACACTCAATCAATCTATCAAGCTCTAGTTTCAGGTTCGCACTTGCTCAGTTGCTCTGAATAGCTTTCCTGTGTGTTTGTAACATTTGTTTTTGTCTTACTGGATCGGATTTCAGGAAATATAAGAAGTCATCCAAGCGCAAGGAAAAGTAAACCGAAGAATATATCTTCCGCTAATTCGAAAAATCCATATATTCAAAGCCAGGAGATTTGGGTGATTTTTGCGGCACTTTTTAATTGTAATCGATAGTTTGCACAGTTTATTCCTACCGCTAACAAGTTTCAATTCTAAAAATAGTGATTTTTGGGCGCATAAGGAGCGGAAGGGAAAAACCCGGCAGTAACTGAAAAGCTAAGCCCTGGCAAAAACTTCACAGCTGAGCGCCGCCGGACAGTGATTTGATCCAGGGAGGCGCTTGGCGAGCTGATCAGCAATGCATGCGCCGTCTCCAAAGCGCAAGCCTGAGAAAAATTCGAAAGCCCAGCCTATCATTGCCTCTTCAGTGGGCTCGGATTTCCCTCGGGAGCTCTTGCCCTACCGGCCAGTCTCTCTCTCACTCTCCCCAGCTATCCCCTCTCCTCCTCCAACTCCCCGCCTCCTCCTCCACCTTGGCGCACTCGGAGGCCTCTTTTTCCCAGCCCATTGTGTCAGCGCCAAGGAGGCCGCCAATTTCCCGCAGCGGCAAAAGAGGCCTCCTCCCTCCATTCGGCAGCAAGGCGACCTCATCATCGTCAGGCTCGCACACGCCTGAAACGCGAGACTTTTGCTCCTGCGCAAACAATTCCCCCCTCCTCCCCATCCAACTTAGCCGCCTCCAGCTTACCTCCACAAGGCCGCGTCTCCCCCCATTACCTTCCCTGCCCATCCCAGCAGCCCCCTCTCGCAGCTCCCATATAAATTGCATGAAAGCCGGCAATTAGACGCTCAACCAGCCTTCCTCCTCCCTTCTTCTTCCACCCTCCCCGCACTCTTCAGCCGGCAAAGAAAGGGCATTAAGGGCGGGCGAGAAAAAGGCGAGAACGCTGAGTGGCTGGGAATGCGACTGGCTGGCCTCCTGCTCTCATCCCTGGCGCTGCTTCTTCGGTTGGGCCTCCCTAGCCACTCTCTCTCCCTCTTTCCGCCAGCACAGAGCCAGACATTTTCCTTTCCCCTGCGACGGTAAGCGAGCGGAGAGCTTGGAAAGGGAAGAAACTCCCTTGGCCGGCCAGTAAAGAGGCTGCGCCAGCCACTCAAAACTTCTTCGCCTGCCTTTCTTCGCTAGTCTCCAAAGCAGCCTTCTCCCTCCTATCCCTCCCTCCCTCTCCCATCCTCCCTCCCTCTTCCATCCTCCCTCTGTCCTCCCCGCCCCACTGGCCCTCTGAAGCTGCTGCCGGCAAAGGCAAAGGCTTTACAATCGCAGTGCGCCGCGCCGCCTTTGTCTCTCCGCCTCCTCCCGCTACCCTTCACGCTCCCTTCACCCACTCCAGCCTACTACGCCCCCCTTTTTCACCCCTGTTCACTTGCGGGGCGGGGCAGGAGGCGGGAGGGGTTTTTAATCAAGGCGGCGGACGGGGAAAGTAACTTTAGCTCCCTCCTGTGCCCTGACAAAGCAGTCCAGCGCACGTGAGGGATGCTCAGCCCTGGGAGCCTAGCCTAGACCATGGGCGCGCCAGGGGCCATGGTCCTGCTCCGTCTCCTCTCCCTCGCTCTCGGCATCACCCACAACTCCTCCGACAACTCATCACCCGCCTACTCACAGTCTTCGCCAAAATTGCCTTCGCTATTTGCTGACCCAATCCAGTTAGAGGTTTGCTTAAGTGCAGTAAATTTTGCACAAACTAAAATTATTAATGGTGATAAATTTAGGAGTTTTTTAGCTTTGAATGGTTGCCAGTAACAAACATTTTAAAAAGGGCTACTAAACTGATAGAGTGGGGAAAAATACAAAAAATATAGGTTGGGAGGTTCCTCAAGTACGAATGATTGCGAGCTTATTGTTTAAGAGCAGCTGTATGAGAAATGGGAAAGCTTGTGCATTGAAAATTTAATAAATATGGTTTTAGTTCACTTTGTGCCTTGTACTTTGTGCATGTTTCTGGAGTACGATTGAATGGAAAATGTGTGAATGACAATCGGGGCCAGAACACTCCCGGACTACTTTTTGGGACCGCCCAAAATTTCCTTTTCCAAAATTTTTTTGGAGGCTTATCTTGGCCGTAGCGACCGATAGGGAGCTACTACGGCTACCACCATAAGTCGTGTGCGACCAAGGACTGACAATAGTACCAGGAGTAGGGCATAGCCGGCGCAAGAACTTCAGAAAAACCCCCGGGAGTGTTCTGAACTTTCGGAAATGTCCGGGAGTGTCCTGGAGGGTGACAATCGTTTAGGTACCTTTTAATCAAAATATTGAGGAAAGGTTGTTTTTCTTCCCTTTTTACTGTCTTTAAGATTGCCGATGTTATAACACACAAAGTTCAAATGGGCTCACTCTGGATCAATTGAAAGGATTTAACATGCAATATTTTGACAAGAAAGACTCTCTACCTAAATACAGAAAACACCGTCAGTTTGAGTCAATTAGAAACCGTCCTCAGAAATCAGAACCTCCCTATGCGTTTTCAGACATTTCAATCAGTTATTTCAGACAGCCGGGTTTTTGTCTACTCTCAGGCAGCCGGTTTTTTTGCCGATGTTGAGTTGTATTAAAAGAAATGTGGAAACGTTTTGATAAGTGGGTGACGGAAAATAAAGAAAGTGCCGTCTTTAGGACAGAGCTGGGGAATGGGAGCTTCGGCACAGACTACATCAACGACAGTTTCAACGACACCGCCGTTCACATTCTTCTGGACTCCCTGTTAGATCCACGGGCCTACGATGCCCGCATCCGTCCGCGCTCAGACACACGTACCGCTTCCTCTTCCCATTGCCTCTCCCTACCTCCACCCTCCAAAACCCTACAGCCCGAGGCACCACCGTGGTGACCTTGGACCTCTACGTTCGCTCCATCTCCTCCATCGATGAGATGGCCATGGTCCGTTTCTCAGCCGCTCCCTCCAAACAAGCCTCCAGCAGTTGAGCTTGCTTCAGGAGTTCTCCACGGACATTCTAGTGCGACAGTCCTGGATGGATCTTCGCCTGCGCTACAACACCAGCTCACCTGATCTATTCGTCAGCGGCACCACAGAGGTATCTTATTTGATCTCCATCCTCCTTCTCCTGCGTATTCCTGCTTTCTTCACTTCCACTTATTGCTTCAGGTGGTGGAGCGGATCTGGAAGCCGGATCTCTTTTTTGCCAATGAAAAGAGCGGCTATTTCCACGAGATCACTCTACCCAACACTATGCTGCGCCTATATCCAAACGGCACCATTCTCTACTCTGCTCGGTTTCCTTTCATCCGCCTATTTCTATCCATTTTGATCGCAATCTTTGCAGCTATTCACTGAAATTCTCCTGCGACATGAACTTGGAGGTCATTTCAATTACAGGCCACTTTATGCCAAAATCAGCTTAGACTTTCAGAAGTTCCCGTTCGACACGCAGTTCTGCGAGGTGCAGATTGGAAGCTGTAATGGCCAAGTGACCCTGAATACGTGAATAGGAGAAATGGGCAAATTGTCAGTCAGTCTGACGGACAAGGCTCTGGTGTTCCAATGGAAGCCCCAGGGCATGCCCATCACCGTCAACCGCGAGCTCAAGCTGCCCAAGTTCAACCTCTCCGAGGTCAATAAACTGCCCTGCTTCAATGCCCATTACACCGGTCATCCTCCTACCTTTACCCTCCTCCTTACCTTGCCTCTTTCTTTGACAGGCAACTTCAGCTGCCTTAAGGCTCAGTTTGTGTTTTGCCGAGAGCTGGGCTATCACTTCGTCCAATCCTACATCCCCAACATCCTCCTAGTCATCGCTTCTTGGATTAGGTCAGCCTTGCGCTTCTAGCAACAAAAGGGAAGGCTCAGCTTGGGTTCAGCTTTTGGCTGGATGTGGACGCGATCCCAGCACGCGTAACGCTCGGCGTCACTACTCTGCTCACCACCACTGCTCAGGGCTCCAACATTCGCGACGTCCTGCCCCCTGTCTCTTATACTAAGGTTTCTGCTACTTACACTGATACCAGTTCATGATTCCGCTCTTCGAATAAATTTCTCTACTAATTACACTTTTCAACAAGTATATGGTGCAAAGCGCAATAGGTGACCGCGGAGTGCTTACACCTTCACATGTAGCAAAATCCAAAAATTAAGGAAAATTTCTGCTGTGAGGGTGAACATTGCATCTCAAAAGGAAAAGTCTGTGGTTTCTCAACCATTTTCAAAAGTAAGCACAGATTTGGAATCGTTATATACGACTTGTGAATCAAAAAACCAAAGTCTTCTGTTCAATTATCGGCCGTTCAGCTGCTACTAATTATTGATGCTATTGTCATGCATGAAAGTTTGTCACTCAAGAGGGCAAGTCTGTGGTTTCTCAACCATTTTCAAAAGTAAGCAGAGATTTGGAATCGTTATATACGACTTGTGAACAAAAAAACTCAAGTTGTCTGTGCAATTCTCAAGATTACAGGTGCTACAGCGCAAAAACTCTATATTGCAATTTTCAAGCCTTTCTACCCAAAAAAGTAATGTTTCAAATGCTCGGAAACCGGTTCCACCCCTCCAGATCTTCCTAAAATTGCATTACCTTTCAGGAAAAAAAAAGTTTGTCCCAATCCGTTGAGAATTCGGTGAGGACCAGCATTTCCAGAAATACATACATATCCTAGGGCGCGACAGCGCCCTAGTTATGAATGGGTGATCGAGTTTTTGGGTGGTTGCATGTCACGAGGTTCAGCGCCTTGGATATTGAATGAAACCATGGACATATATATATCAATCGAAAGCTCTCAATGAGATCTAGATGAGGAAAATCGTGAAATTTTGATTTTGGCCTTAGAAGTTTAGTAATTTTGAAAAAACCTCCAAAAAACGTTCAAAAACAGGACATTGCTAAATTTGAAGTGTTCTCATTTTGGAACTAAAGCGAAATTCAAAAATCGGAGAATTACGTGTTTTAGGAAATTTTCTGGTCTATCTTGTGATATTTTTTGTGGCATAAGTTTTCTGGCAAACTTTCTCAATCAATTCACGTTTGTAAAAGAGATTTGACTCGATTCTGTCGTCTACCCATTTACCTAATGTTTCAATACAGCTAAACTGCGCAGATTTACAGTTCCACAGCCGTCATTTTTAAATTGATGCTCAGGTTGTCATAGGACTGAATCCTAGGGCGCGACAGCACCCTAGTTATGAATGGATGATCGAGGTCCCAAGGCTCAGCGCCTTGGATATTGGATGAAACCTATAACATATATATATATATATATATATATATATATATATATCAATCGAAAGCTCTCAATGAGATCTTGATGACGAAAATCGTAAAATTTTTGAATTTGGTTTTAGAATTTAAAAAATTTCGAAAAAAGGAAATAATATAATGTTTCAATTTAGGGAAACTGCAGGTTTTTATAAACTGATGCTCAGGTTACCTCGCATGCTATATGTTTGAGCTTCGTGGATCATAAATTTACCTACCAAACAACAACACCAAGCGATGGCTTTTTCCCAATGACTGTTTGAAGCCTTGTTTATGTGGCAAGTAAATATGTCTTCCACATGGCCAAGACCTAGACAAGACTAAAATGCTACAGCATGAGCTGCTTATGAATTGTCACTCATCAAAAAGAACTAGACAAGGTGTGACGAAATTGTGATAAATTTTGATTTAAATTATAAACCATTTTGAGTCAAAATTTTAACAGGTTCATCTACAAAATCCACTGATCATTCATAAGCAGGCGGCAATTTTGGCACAAAGAGGACAAAAATTAGTGAATGATAAAATAGAAAATACAACTAGTGAAATAAAAAAATATGTTAAAATTTCATTAAATGCTTTGAAGTTAAATCGAAGAAATTTTTCTGAATTTTTGGTCATGATGAAATTATAAGTTTACTAAATGAGGCGTAACAAAATAAAACAAACAAAATTAAAGTTAAATTGAAATTAGCTAAAGTAAAGTTAACTTTTGCTGGCATTTGCAATACGATCAATTTTCTCTTTTCAAATCACTTTTCAAATTTGACATGTATTTTACTGTAAGAGGCTAAAAATGATTTAGTAAAGTTCACAAATAAAATAATTTAATCAAAAATTGAAGAAAATATAAAAACTAGAATAATCGAAATTATTATTATTATTTTATTTATTTTCTAACACATGTCCCATCAAGAGACGTAAAACCATCAAGAGACGTAATGACAAATTTCCTGCCATAAATTGCCGCCTGCTTATGAATGATCAGTGGATTTTTTGTAGATGAACCTGTTAAAATTTTGACTCAAAATGGTTTATAATTTAAATCAAAATTTATCACAATTTCGTCACACCTTGTCTAGTTCTTTTTGATGAGTGACAATTGATAATCAGCTCATGCTGTTGCATTTTAGTCTTGTATATAATACATACATATTTTGTATCATATATAGTATTTACAATGTCTCCCTTTGCTTAATTTTTTAATAGTTATTATTATGTTCGTTCTGACAAATGTCAGAAATCTATTTTACTGATGAAGGAGATAATACTTCGAAACGTTTAGAAATTTGTGACTATATCACTTCTGTGCTTACATTTTGGATAGAGTATACATAAACATATATATGAGGACAAAAGTTCAGTAACCTCTATAGACCGCGGAGCGGCCCTTCGGGCCGCTCCGCGGTCAAAAAAAGAAGCCTAGGCTAAATGATGAGGCAATTGAGGCGCTCGATGTTTGGGTGGGCGTCTGCACCTTCTTCATCTTCGCTGGTGCCTCATTTCTTTAGTGCTCTTTGGGAGTTTTTAGTGAAAGCTAAATTGAAGCCCTGATCGAGTTTGCCATCGTGAACCTGATGGCACGACGAGACACAAAGCTGGCCATGACGGAGGTGAGTCGCAAGGGCTCCTCACCGACCGCCGTCACCTCTCCTCCTCTGGTCACCACATTTCCTTCCCTTTCACTTCATTTCATTTCACTTTCACTCACCACATGCATGCATTCTCTTGGCTTATTGCAGAAGCAGTTGCTTAGCGAAGAGATGGTAAGATGTTCGTATGCGTTTGTGCATTCCTGCAGCAGTTCTGCTTCCTTGCGCTCTTGTCCTCTTTATTGACGAGCCCAATGAAAACCATTTATTTATATGAAAACCATTTACTGAAGAAAATCCGTAAAAAGCTAAATAAGCAAAATTTATCATAAATATATCATAATCATATAATAATCATAATCATAATTTACCATATATCATAATTTATCATAATTTATCAAAATTTTGAGGTAATAAAATGGGGTGGGATAAGTAGAGTTGTAACTGAGATATTGCAGCCAGCAGTGGTGCGCGGAACAACGTGCCCGGAGGAGGGAGTAGGCCGGTCAGGAGGCCAGCTGATCTATCGTCGCTCTCCTGCCAGCCGAGGCCTCCTCAACAACTCCCTTCCCAAAGTCACCCCTTCCCCCGCCTGTAGAAATGGCCAGGGCAAGGCTGTGTGCTGCAGGCGAAGAAGGGATGGGACTGCCCGGACTGCGGGGAGCCTTTGGTCCGAAAGGAGAGTCCAGAAGCGCATGTGAGCATCGTCTCTCCTTTTCCTCCCTCAACCTCTTTACTCCCTTTTACAGCAGCTGTCGGCGTTGCTCAAGGCCCTGCCCTACGCAGCCTCCACGGAACTCATCGAGAAGCCAAGAGCCAAGATGGTGGACAAGGTCACTTCACTTCCTTCTTTTATTTTCCAGCCAGCTGTCGAAGATGCTCAAGGCGCTGGCCTTATGCCACATTGAGGTATTGTATTGAGAAGGCCTTAAAAGATGGTCCGAACGGCCACTTTACTGAGAGGGAAAAGATAAATGAAGATGTGAGGTGATTGCAGGTAGCGCGTATTGTGTTTCCGCTCAGCTTTCTCTTCTTCGCCATCGGCTATGCCCTAGTCTACGGATGGGTCAAAGCCTGATCAATTTTAGCACATTATTTTTACTTTTCTTTACTTCCTTGCGTTCAGTGCTCCATTCCTACACTTTTGCTCTAACAGGTTAAATATTGTGTTTATTTTAATAAAAACTAGCAGAACATATTTATGTAGCAGAAAATTAACTTCAGCGCCAATGACAGTTTATTGTGATTGCACGGTCAAAAGATTGAGAGAGTGAAGGTATTTTCTGAGAGCTTTTGTATTGTTTTCTAATGTTTCCTTTAATTTAAGTAAACAGTAAAACACCTCCTTTTTTATCGAAAGCATACATTTATGGGGGTCAAATGGTTGTCAAATGTTGAAAAAATTTAGGTATGTTGCAAAGAAAATCCTAATAAAATAAGAGAGGTTATGTAGACACCTTTACAGACAGCCTCTCTTAAAAATTACTATATGCTGTAGTATATAAGCATGCAAAAATAAAACATGTAAACAAGAAAATTTCCAAAAATGGTATATTTTTTGTAGGAAAATTGTGTATTTCAGGGTCCTTCAGATGAATTTTTCCCCTTAGCAGACGTGGTACGTCAGGCGCTCCCCCCTCCCCACCCCCCCCCCCCTCTGCCCCAAATTTTCACCTGACGTGGTACGTCTGGTGCCCCCCCCCTGAAATACAAAATTTCGCCCTCTACGTGGTAGGTCTGTGCCCCCCCCGCCCCCTCAAACGTCTATGATCGAAAGTACACATGTTTTAAACGCGTTTTACTTTTATGGCATGAGCAGTGGAAGCAAATTTCAATTCATTTCAATCAATTCAAGCCAATAGTTCAAAGAAAAAATGAATGAATGAACTGAGCGAAGAAATGTAGCAGCTGAAAAGGACGGAAGGTGTAGAAGGAAACCTGTGAGGTGAAGCCGAATAGGTCCCCAAGCGTATCCTCTGCAACTCGAGAATCTACTCTGCCCCTGCTCACTTCTACTCCAGCACTAAGTGCATCGCTCTCTTTCCCTTCCCCGCCAATCTTAGCAAGCGTCATTCTTCGTCTCCCGCTTTTTTTCATCTGCTACCCATATGTTTTTCCCAGGCCAAATGGCTCTTTTTTAACCCTTTTCCAATTCAGTGCGAAAAAAATTGTGCCAGACCATTTCATTTTGAATGGCTTTTCTAAATTTTTAAAAAGTCAAAAATTTCAAACTTTGAAGCGAGCGTGTTAGATATAAAAATTAATAACAAAAACTTATTATATTGAAGTGATAATAAGGTGAGTGATAAGCCCTTCTCAAGATATATTCAACTATCTATCCAAGCGTGTTCGGTTGGATAGATGGTTGAATATTCTTGAAGGAGTGTGTTGGCCGAAATGTCAGTTGTTGCATTTAGCCGTCAAGATGGAGGCTGTTCTAGACAAGTTTCCCTTCCAGTAGAGCCAAAACACCCCCATCCCCATCTCGCTCTGCAACTTCTCTAGTGAAACGAGTATCATCTATTATAGACGTCGCATGTGGAACTCAAAAATGGTAAGGGCGGCGAGATGTATGCAAATTGGCGGGAGGCTAAGGGCGATTACCTAGGCCTCTTTTGCAGTGTCAGAAAAGGCGAAAACAGGCCTCCTGTGTCTGGGATTGAGGCTGCTTTTTCCCTCTCCTCTCTCACGCTGCCGCCCGCCCCCTTGTCCTTCCTTCCACGGCCCAGGTTTCCAATTACAGCCGTCTCCCCCTCACAGCCTCCCTACACCCTCTCTCCACTCTCCTCCTCCTCCACTCCCCTCCCGCTCCTTCTTCCCTCCCACTATCTTCCCATCGGCTGCTGGCAGTAGGGCGTGAGCAATCGACTGCAGCCTGGCAGGGCAGGCAGAAAAAGGCCGTGGCTTAGCAGAAGCTTGGGAGGGAAGGATGTCGGGCGCGGAGGGAGCGCAGGAGGAGAAAGCGGTGGGGGTGGAGGAGAGGAAAAGGAGCGAGGGCCAGCACAACTCTGCGGACAGCTCAGTCCAGGTCCTCTAGCAGCCCCTCCCATCTCACACTTGAGAAGAGAGAGCTCTCCAGGCTGCTGAAAGGCGGCTGATAAAGCAGGCTGCATCGGAAGCTGGCCTGGAACGCCCGCTGAAGGACAATCGCTTCTCCGTCACTTACTGGCAGGTGTAGCTGTGATTTTCTCCGTCTTCTTCGCACACGCTGCTGCATTTCATTTCCTCATCTGCCTTGCGGATCAATCATTGTCCTATTCCAGCCCCGTATTTCAGCCATGGGAGTGGAATGAGAAACGTAATTGGCGCCAATTTAATTTTTGCGCGGGCGAATGGCGCCAGCTGCGAAGGGCAGGCAAGTTAAAGCTTCCAATGTCATAGAACATGGGCGTGATAGACCCGGACCGGAGATAGGTGGCCAGACACTGGAGGCGTTTATTTGCACTTGGTGTAATTTGTGATTTCATCGACTTTCGCTCAAATCATTGAAAGTTATGAAAATCATAAAAATCTCGTTTAAAAATCATAAAAAAGGTTATAAACAGCTAAAATTTTGAACAAGGTATTTCTGGTTGTATATTTGGAACTTGTGTGTTTATTTCCATATACTATGAGCAAAATGCAACATTGATTATAAATATTTAAAATTAGATGTTCAAGATTACTGAATGAACAAATTAGCGCCTCGTCTGCTACCCAGCAGCCATCCTTCTTTCCCGGCTGCAAGAAGCACTTGCTTTTTCTTCTCAATGCGGCTGAATGGATAAACAGCGTTTTGGCCTTCAGCCTTCGCAAAAATAGTGCTTCCTCACTTAGACAGCAACCAAGCGTGAGGAAAGAGGGAAGAAATGGCCATTGGCGTGGACATTGGCGCAGCAATGGTCATTTGCTGTCTTGCAAGTAAAACAGAAAAGCGAACCCCTCAATCTGCGTAAGCAGCGGGCCTTGGTGTTTGCTCCTCTTCGCCAGTGCTGATCCTTCGCTGGCAAATTGCAACCTTTTACGACATTCTTCGCTCTCGGCCCATCAGCGTAGAGGTTCGGTATAAACGCTTGCCTAACCCCACCTTTTTACAATTGCGTGTAGAGAGAAGCTTGACTGACGTTTAAAAGCGCGCCTAGTTTGTGGCCTCGAGAATAATAGGGTGGATCGATGGTAGGCCTGGAGCTTGGATTGGAGAACTGCGCAATTACCGCAGTAAAAAAGGGGGCCCACCCAAGTTAATGCTGGAATAGCCGAGGGGAGAAAGCAGAGTTTCCTGGTCTTCCGCCTTTCGCAATCAATTCACCCGGAAAACCACCAAGTTTTCGCCCCATTATCTTCTAGACCTATTTCAAAGCCTTTCTCCGTATTGCTCCGCTCTTTAACAACTTTCATAACATTGACAGTTGAGGAGATCTAACGTGCTATAAATGAAGTTGGTATGTGACAAATTTGTATTATTGATAAATATTGATATCAATGCTCAAATGCTCAGATACCTCAAACATTGATAGGTCAAGCATAGGAACAAGCATAATTTCACGGTTCCTCAATGAAATTCGCTGCATTTTGGCATTTAGGTCTGTCTAGGTGATGTCTATAAGACGTTAAAAAACGAATAAATTTTATAATTTTAATGATTTGTACTTATTTTTGTATTTAGTTGAGGCGGTGCATCTTTCGTTCGTTAGTATACCTTGGCGCAAAACTAAAAATGGCTGATTTCCGCTGAATCCCTTTGAATCTCGATGATCATTATTCCAAGACTAAAAATGACCGATTCCCACTAAATTCCGCTGATTCAAGCTGATCAGTTTATATAGAATGTGTATAAGCACTGATCAGCAGCATGATTCAGTGGCCTGATTCAGCGGTGATCACTGATCACTTTATTTTTAGTTTTGCGCCCTTGTTTGTTAGAATGGGGTTTGTTTTTCTGATTTGGGGCTCGTAAAGCTTGGTAGCTGTAGGTATAATTAGTTCTCAAGTTAATTAAAAGTCAGTGTTTTTCACCTGCCCATCCTTAGGGTTTTCGTTAAGAAGAAAAATTGTCTGTTATTATAAATTATATTTATCAAAAATCGTACATTTTTGATAGAAAACTGAGTGACACATGGAGCATATGTGCTGAAAAGGGGAGGGGGTGAATGGCGTGGCTGACGCACTGGCGAATGCTGGTGTTGCTCTGCCTATTCGCCGGTGGCATCCACTCCCTGCTCGTCGCCCAAGGCCTCTTCCACCTCCTCACCCCCTATCCCTGCAAGAACGCCACCTTCATACTCGTTCTCCTCCTCTCCACTCCTTCCATTCAATAGTCAATAGAATCCAGAATGATTTGCCAGATACGGGGTCAGCCAGGACAGGACCTGGGCATGTTCTGCTACCTGCTCCAGCTGCTGGCCGTCCTGGGCCTCAACGTCGGCAGTCCCCTTCGACTGGCAACCCCTGTCCAAGTGGCCAGCTGCCTCTTCCCCTTCCTCGCCTTCCTCTCCTGCGTGGACGCCGCTCTCCCCATCTTCAAGAAAGGTTCCCCCGTCTGCCCCTCCCTTCGTCATCCAGACGGAAAGAGTGTTGGCTTGAGACGCCCGAGTGGCCTACTCGAAGGAGTCGGACATCCTCACGCGGCTAGCGGTGGCCGCCTCCCTCGTCTTCCTCACGGGCATCGCCCTCTGGGTGGACTGGGCCTTGCGAGCCTGCCACAGCCACGCCCAGTGGGGCTGCATGGCGGAGCGCGATCCTTCGTCCGCCCTCCTCTTCCTGCCCCATTCCCCTCCAATAGCTGCTCCCTTGACAGGCAAGCGCCGGCGGAGCTGCAGAAGGTGGAGGTGGCGGTGGGCCGGCTGCCGCTGGGGAAGTCGGGGAGCAGGCGCAGCGGCCTCGGCTGCGTCTCCGACAGCCTCGCTTCATCTCTCGATTCCCTGGATGCCCTGGAAGAAGCGGAGGAGGATGGGGCTCTTGTTTCCCCCCTTACTACGGCCACCCGCCTTCATCAACAGCGACGTCGCTCTCGTCAAGTGCGCAACTCATAGAGTATTCCGAGATTCTTCGAACCCGCCTACTTTTATTACGGGACGCTTCACCGAGGAGCTTCATGCGAACACTAGAGATCTGTTGAGATTATTTTACGCTGTGTTTCTGCTTTAGGTTAACTGCTTAACTAGGCTACATTCATAAGCTAGAAATATGACTGTCATTTTGACTTTGCGCTTCTATAGGTATTTTAAGTGGATGGTTCGAAAATTGATATACTCTTGGTCACAGTTTCGATGGACAAAGACACCAGATCATTTGTCAGCATTGATTGTTTCAACAAAGATATCGCAAAAACTGAAAGGCACAAAAATAAAGCTAAACCCGTATAGAGCAAAATAACACAGTCATGTGACCCAAACAGCTGGAGAAAATTGCTTAGGACACTGGTATTTATCTTTGTCTAGAGTATTGTGATAAACCACGCCTGGTAGCTGCTTATAAAAGCTCTCGTTCACAGTATTCGATATGAATCCATAAGTTTTTTCCATATGCCATTTCTGCAATTTACCTTCTTATGAGCTTTAAAATCAGTGGGCAGCCTTTATCTTCTAAAAATTAAACATACACTAACGACCATCAGAAAAAGCCTATGCTGTTCTCAAACGCAAATATTGCTCACAAATTGAACAATTTTCAGCGATGAGACTTGTCTATTTAAAACTGGACGGGCCTATTTTGATGCACACGTTTAACGGGTTCAAAATAGAATGTGATTGTTGATACGAATGATTAACCTGAATGCAGTGGAAAAGTGCAGGCTCAACGTCTGGATATGCCTTGTGCGCGATGAGATGCGGAGCTGTGGTCAGCTGTCTCATATCGGCCATCCCGTAGACGCAAGAGCCCGAGTTCCATTTGTCTAGCAATGAGCAGCAGAGAGATTAGTGGACTAGGAGGATGAGAATGAAAGGAGCTAGGAACCGGAGCGACAGTGCAAGTCCTCCTGACCAGGCCAGCTCTGGAAGCGGGAGATGAAGGTCTTCCAGCCTTTGCTCTCGTCCAGACACCGCCCTGGGTAGTGACTCGGCCCTCCTAGCTGAAGGAAGCCCTCCCAGTACTCTATGGGGAGGAAGGAGGCTGGAGGGAGTATGCCTGCTGGTTGTGGATGAGGGTGGACCAGAACTGCTCGTCAGGTACATACGTGTCCCTCAGCCACTCCAGGTACTCCATCGGAATGGCGTCTGTGAGAAGCCAGTGCACGAAGGAGCGGCTCAAAGTGGACGACCAGCTTCCCTTTAACCTCCCATAATATGCCAAATTCAAGATTGACTGGAAAAGAAACTTTGTAGATGGTGAGGTTATGCGGAATGGTTTTGGTCCAAGAGGTGTTGTCCTTCATTTCCCCAGTGGTCTCATTGTAGTCTCGGTGGTAGGCATAGCTGTAAATCGAGAGGTAGTAGTAGCAAGAGAAGTAGTAGAAGAGTAGGAGAGGGTGTTACCGATTGGCCTGGCCGCGAGAGAGTTCGGAGTCGGAGGAGCCGTTGAGGATGCGGAAGATGGCCACCTGCTGGGCGTTGCTCTTGAGGGGCAGATCGGCCCAGGTCAGTGTCTGCAAGGCAGCCCAGCTAAAGGATGGAGGTGTAGAGGACATCTCAACTTGGACGTAGTTCCAGGAGTTCTCCAATCTGTCCAAAGCCTGAAGACAGTTGACACTGGCCTGCAGCACTCCAATAGCGCCCCAGTGGATCGTCACCGGCTCTCCCAGCACCACGTTGGGAAAGCACTCTGCCAGCTTCTCTCAAATCCCCGCATTGCTTTACCTCCTCCGCCTTTAGGTCTAGAAAAACAGGAACTCATATAGACGCCAGCCGTGTCGGCAGCTTTCTTGTCGTAGAGGATGCAGTAGGCGTTTTGCGGCCAGTAGATGGTGGAGAGGAGGCTGGTGAACTGGTGCATTTCTTTGTGCGCCACCAGGGTGTAGGCCAGAGGATAGGCTGCCTCCTCTGCTGTCAGCGATTCGTTCGGGAAGCAATAGACACTCCTAAAGCCTGTCCATCCTGTCGCCAGGGAACTGAGGTGGGGCGTTTGGACCGGAGATGCTGGCAGCCCTGGTCGATGAGGTGGATCATGTCCTGGTCGGAGGGAGGCGGCGTGGCAGGCTTCCACTGGCTGGCCTTGGCAGAGTCGCAGTCGAGGTCGGAAGGGAAGTGGTCGTGGAAGTGCTGGTAGCAGAGGCCGTCGGACTGCCATCTGGAGCTGGGCACCCTGCTTGTCCTCTCCTCCTCAGGGCTGCTGCTCAGTTGGCTGCTGCTGCTGGTCGTGGTGGAATTATTGGCGATGGTGGTGAGCTGGGTTGAAGAGGAGGAGGAAGAGCTGGCTCCTTCAGTTGCTCTGGAAGAGAAAGCTTGAAGGGAGGATGAGGAGGAAGGAAGTGGGGCAACGGGTGGTTCTGGTCAGAGGCGCACGTGGTGCTACTGGGTTGGCTGCTGCTGGAGGTAGTAATTGTGGTGGTAGTTGTGATCGTCGTCGATGTGCTCGAATAAGTTGGAGAAACTGTGCTCTCTACTCCAGTCGATCTGAAAGGAGTCTTTAAGGCGAGGAAAAGGCAGCAGGAAGGGAATGGAACGGGTGGCTCTGAGTAGAGGTTGCAGAGGTGCTTTGGCTGCTAAAGACGGGGGAAAAGGGCAGTGGCAGGGAATCGCTAGACGCGACTAAAGAGGCAACACGTGCTACTGCTTCCATTCTGGAAGGTGAGAGGTTTGATGGGAGGAAGAGGTGGGGTAAAAGGAACTGTCGTTGCTGGGTGGAGACGTTGTAGTGCAGAAGAAAGAGGAGGCAGCCGAGACAGACGCCGGCGAAAAGGCTGCGTAAAATCTGCCATCCCATCTTTTTTTCCACCTTCTTAGTTTGTCCATGTACTCATTTATCTTTCTAAATGTTTCATTGTTAAGTTATTTCTTTTCCAACGTTCGGAACTAGCACTAGTTCGCGCATAGTCGCCCGAAAAATGCCCCTTTGCTATAACAAAATCTAAACTACCAAGTGCACTAAAACTGCGTAGCTCCTGAAACCGCTCGTTTCATTAGGCCATAGAGAGGTATGGCTGTTTGAAAAAACACCAGAGACTGACATACTAGCTTCCCAATTGGCATTCTGGGATTACCTGAACTTCAATTAATCCACTCGCTCTATTAGGCAATAATTTTGATTCTGCCTTCTATCCAGTTTAAATCAAACAAAAATAAATATTTTCGCGGGAAATCGGCATTGAAACCTAAAAGAACGAATTTGTAACCAATTTTATATAAAAATATGGCACAATTACCCAATCACAAAACCCAATACATTTTTCCCAATATTATCGTCTTTGAAAAGGCTGTGAAAAGGCAAAGGTATTGTCTGCTATCGCCATAATAGATTAGACGACAGGTGTGCATAAATTACTAGTGTGCATAAATTACAGGTGTGTATTACAGGACATTCCATAATAAATTGATCAGCAACCAATTTTCAACATTTAGAATAAATAAAATTTCAATGTTCACTTATGCTCTAACATTTGCTTTAGAATTAATTTATGGCGAAGTCGATAAATAAATGGCTGCCTTTAAGCCATGTTAGAGATTAATTAACATGCACAAGATTCAATAATGTTTTTAAAGCTCAATTTATCATTGGATATAATGAGATTTATCTTCTGTGCCTGAGCTATGCCATTAAAAATCTGAAACGAGTGCATGACCTATTTTGAACAAAATACAATCATGCGCCAATTCGTCCACTTTGGACAATGTTACCAAAAACCAAAAAACCTTTTTGGAAACCTTGGCTCCATTCCAATCAGCTTGTACTTCGCTAAGAAAGTTCCAAAACATGAGATGATTTCTAAGTGGCCTTACCAATTTACATAATGGTCGACGTAGCTTCACGCAAGTTTTCAGCGATCCCAGCGCGCAAACATTTCCACTTCTTCCAAAAAGGACCATAAAAAACGGTGGACTCGCAGTCACAATGCCCTTCATAGGCCTAGCTAAATCGTCTAAGGTAAATATTAAAAATGCTTGCTCTCATGCCTAGACTGACGTGTCATGGCCTTTTCTCCATGTCAGAACACATTCGCCATCCTTTCCTGCATAGCTTGCCTAATCTACCCGCAAACCTGTAAACAATATTCGATGCGGCAATGAAAAGTTCTTAAAAATCCCCTCCCAAGCAGCCAGTTAACTTTCAGGTTGAACCCACGGATGCCGATGCCTAAAAAAGGGAAAAACGAGTTCAACAGCAAATTATGTGAGTAAAAAGGTCAACGATGAAACATAGGGGGCACCTCAGCACCTCAGCGCCTATGTTGAGCCTTCTTCCTACACCAATGCTGATAAGAACTTCCCAAACACCTGCATGCACCTACTTTTGGCCCCACGTTCCACCCTTCTCCCCCTATTCCCCTGCCGTGTTGTTAGTAGACTATAGAGTGGAAGTCAGGCAGAAGTTCTGACAAGGAAGCCGAGGGATGCGTTAAAAACATTCAGCGCACCTTAATGGAAGGAAAAGAAGGCCGGCAAGATTGCAGAATGGAAGCTTCTAGGGAGTTGTGACTAAGCTAGGTTTGGGCTGGGTGTAGGCTGCGCGAGAGTGTGCGAGCGTAACCTGAGCTCTTTCCGCGCTTCCAGCAAATATGGAGAGCCTAGCCAGCTTTCGACTCCATCACTTGCCTTCAATCTTTCCTCTGCCTCCGGAAGCGAGCTCTCATTCGCTTTCAGCCTTATTGATTGGCGCAGAGCAGGGGGAAAATCGAAAAATCAGACAAGGCAGTGTTTTTCAAAAACCCTTAAACGTTGGATTGTTCAGTTGTTGTCAAACTGAAGTATTGAAATAAAAACCAAACATCCCTTCGTTGGCGTATTCTGATGCAAATTAAAGTGCCTATTTAGGGTCCTATATGGTAAATCCGTCCTGAGTCACGTCAGCAAGCTCAGTCCTTTATTTATGCCCAAGCCATTATTTCATTTTGAAGTGACACAGTGACACAAAATATTTTTTTCAAAAAAGATAATAGAAGGCAATTTTAAGCAGAGCTTTCTGGTGCGCAAACTTGCGTCAAGAGCGTTGGTTGGACTGCGTAAATGACGTTTGCATCGAGCGAGGCTTATCTTCTTCCTGCCCTGTCCATTCTTTGAGACTTTTGGCAGGCAAATGGGAGGAGGGAAGGCATCATAGGCGCGGGTGGATCACAATTTCCGCTTCTTCATTTCGAAGAAACCGCTCCCAAAGCCCTGGAAGGAGGCTGGGAATGGCGGCAAATTGCTGAGCATGCAGCGGACAGCTAACCGGGGATTGCTGGAAGGAGTGGGCAAAGGTCTGCTGGGGTGGAAAGGCCGGAGCTCCGTAGTAGGACGTCTGTTGGCTAGCGCCGCCGCTGTAGAGGCTGGTGTAGGAGGGAATGGCCTGGAAGAGGGGTCTGGGCTGGGAGGAGGGTTGGGGGATAGGAAGGAGCGTTGCTTGGAAGGGCGAGGACCAGGCACGGGGGCGAGCCTGGGCCCAGGGATTGTTGGGGAAGGCGGGAGGGGAGGGCCAGCGAGGAGTCTGGGCCTGCCAGCCTCGTCCTCCCGCCCCTAGGCCAACCGAAGGCAGCCCCGTGGCCAGCTCTCGCAGGCGAAGCTCAATCATCGATTCTCTCTCTTCATTCACTTCACATCATCCCATCAAATTGTGCTGGGAGGAAGCAAGCAAGGCGTGTTTACCTGCTCCCGGATGTGATACTGCTGAAGAAGGCGGGTGTCAGGAGATTGCTGGAAGTTGGTGGAGGGCCAGTGGGACTGTGATTGCTGGAGGAATGGGCGGGCTGGGTAGGAGGAGGAAGTGGTGGGTGGCGGTTGGAGGAAAGAGCCTTGCGAAGGCTGGAACTGAAGCTGGGCCCTGCTGAGCGCAGGATTCTGAAAGAAGCCCCAATTTCATATCCTCCCTAAGGACTGCTTCCAGGCATTCCAACCTCTTGTATGTAGGCGAGCTGAGGCTGGGAGATCCAGGTGTTGGGCCCGATCTGGGTGAGTCCGGGCAGGCTGTTAAGGGTGTCCAAAAAAGGAATGGTGAGTGGAGGAGAGGTTGAGAGTGTGAGATGGGACCATGGTGGATGCCAAAGGTGGCTGGGCTGAGGGGCCGATAGCGACGTCTGGCAGATCGCAGGCTGGATAGGGCAGGCTGAAGAGCGGCAGCGTCTGCGTCCTGAGCATTGCGAGCGATGAAGAGGATCAGCTGACGAATGGCCTCTGAATGATTTGGATTTTGGGAAAGGACTTTTCAAATGGGGGAGCGGACCCGGTGTCTGAGGCGGCGCAGGGAGTTTGAAGGCAGATTCACTGCTCAAGGGATCCAGTAGATCTTCAGAAGGAGGAGAAGAGGGGGTTCTTTTCGCCAACTGCGTTCGCCCGCTGAAAGATTGCTTTGGTGGCGTATGTTTGGGGTGAAAAGGGGGAGGACTTGAGCCCCTGTGGCTTGGCGGGACGAAGAAAGATAGGACTGTTGGAGCCTTCACCGACGAGCTCCTCCTGACGTCTGATGTCTTCTAGCATCCTATTCTCCACCTGTAGGCCTGGTTTTTGGAGAGTTGTTTGTGCAATGAGGTGGACAACCTCGCTCAAATCCCCCATTCCGCTCATCGCCTCTTCCGCTCCACCTCTACACAGAATGAATAGCAACAATCCTACTACTGAACGCATACTTGCTTATGCTGCAATTATTCCAAAGGTGCTTAGCTCAAGGCCAATATAATGCGCCTTTTTTTAAAAGATAAAATAAAAATCACAACTATTGGGCTGGCGCAAACGGAGCGTTAGCGGAGTGTCAGCGCCCAGCCCCTCTTTTCGACCCAGGTGTACGTTTTAGGGGTTATTGCTTGATCTTAAAATTGATAAGGATTTTGTGCTTCACAGAAACGTCCATTCGTTCTGATTCTTTTTGCATTGGAAAGAGCATCATCAAATTGACCAAAACTCGCGAGATTTTGCCCAAAAACGGTAGAACACAAGAGAAAATTACTCAAAACCATTTGTCCGAACTCCTTGTCTTTCTTCTTCTCCTTCTTCTTCTCCTTCTTCTTCTCCGCATCTATTCAATGGACGATAGTAGGTATTCATTTCTTCCCCCCCCCCCCCCCCTCCTCGGGTCCTTGGGCCTCATCATGTATTTTATTATTGATAAATCTGAAGTTAAGCTAAGGTGACATATGCACCAGTGGTGTAGTGGTTTAAGCGATTGGACAGCTGGGCGAAACTGGCAGGTTCGAATCCTTAATAAGCATTTATATCTGGTACCATTGGCAAGCCAAAAGTGGGTCTCTTTTCTCCAAAATTTGCAATTGACTCGAGTAAAAAGTAAAGGAAATACATTTTATACTAGTGGAATCTGCTGCTTGGACAGTTGCATTTTGTTTTTGGTGCGCAGTTCAGTGTCTCTTTCCATGCGCGCCCAAAAACAAAATGCAGATGACGCAGCAGATTCCACTAGTATAAAATGTATTGGCTAATGACCAGAATCCCCCCCCAAGGCTTCTACCCCCCCCCCCCCAAAATTCTCCCCCCCCCCCCCCCAGGTAAGTATCCCCCCCACCCCACGTAATTACCCCCCCCCCGAGTATAGTATACAGTGCATGTCATGCACGTATGGTCATGCTTTCAAGGCGATTTTTGGTGATTTTGCACTCTGGGGGGGGGATCCTGGTCATCGATTTCGGTGAGCCAGATTTCCCAAATGCCAAAATACCCTTGATTGATGACCAAATTCCCCCCCCAAAGTTTTTTTGAGCCCAGCTTTAAGGCTCCGCAAGCGAAGCCTACGCAGTTGCTGGTCTGACTCATTCAGCTTTAAGGCTTCGCAGACGAAGCCTACGCAATTGCCACTATACGAATTCGTTTGACTAAGCCTAAGCCTTTTTTGAGATACGTATACCTAGTAAAAAATAGTATAGCCTAGTAAAAAATTCAGGGGCAAAACCTTTTGGGGGGGGCAAAACATTTAGTTTGGTTTTGGTTTGTTGAAAAACGGGTACCAGAATCATGTTCTACGTCCAAAAATACCTATATGGTGCTGTTTTTTGGCCAATTACACGATAAAACTTTGGAGAAAAAAAATTGGAAACATCAGAAAAACATGAGAAAAATGGAGTTCTACCCAAAAAGTTGATGTTTCGACCAAAAAAACGCGGAAAATGCAAAAACTAGAGGTGTCATGACACTCAGCGGTATCGATTTAGCCTAGAACCGTTGAGATCTAAGCTCCAGAGGTTGCCCAAGTGTCTGCAACACTTGCTGGACGGACGGTCGGACGGACGGACGGACGGACGGTCGGTGTGCGCCCGGACACCGGACATCTTTTTTGAAAGTTTTTTAAGAATAACTCTTGAAATAAAGCACTTAGAAAAATGTTTCCAAAGAGGACCCCCCCCCAATTCGACCACGGCGCGTCGATTGAGCCTATTTGCAGCACTCCCCGATGTCTGTGTGACGAGCTACAGCCTGCCAAACTTTGGGAAAGCTGCAATTGGTTGTTTTGCTCGATAAGAGGGGCTTGGCGCTACCGCTCCGCTAGCGCTCCGCTCGCGCAAGCCCAATTATCATTTAAGCAAATAATTGAAGACAAAACAAAACTGCAATAATCTAGGTGACTGGTTTCCTGCCATAAATTGCCGCCTGCTTATGAATGATCAGTGGATTTTGTAGATGAAGCTTTTAAACTTTTAACTCAAAATGGTTTATAATTTAAAACTAAATTTATCATCATTTTGTCATACCTTGTCTAGTTCTTTTTGATGATTGGCAATTCATAAGCTGCTCATGCTGTAGCATTTTACTCTTGTAAGTTTATGTTTGCCCAATCCCGCCCGCCCATAAATCGTAGGGAATGTGAGGGAAAGGGAATTAGTTGAGTGATGGAGGAGGATGCGGAGTGTCTGGAGGGAGCATCGACGGGTATGAGCCAGCTGGTGGTGATGGCCACCTACGATGGCCCGGCCAATGTCTACGCCTGCATGGCTGCCTGTCGCCTCAAAGACTTCCCCTATGCCGGTTGCCAACTGAATGGCATAGAGTAGCCTGGAATGAGTGCCTGGAATGAGTGCTGTGCCCTGATTGAGGCCTGGAAGGAGTGCTGTGCTACTGCGGCAGTGCTGAGCAGGTGGACGCGGGGCGGCGTCGGCTGTCCAGAATCTTCTTCCCGCCTACCTGCTCCTATGTTCCGCTTCCCTTCCCCCACTCCCCCTCTCAGTCGAATCTCACCCACCACATCTGTCCAGATCTGCAAGGGCTTCGAGGTCCTGCCGAAGGAGCAGCAGCTGAAGTGCGGCGGGCCGCTTGCCATGAGTGTTTATCACGTGTAGGCTCACACTTCCCATCTTCACAGTCTCCCACTTAATTCTTTGTTGCTCTGCTGGCAGGTGTGAAGCAAATGAGCTTAGGCGAAAGGCAAGGCAAGGGCAGTGAAGCATTGGGTGTGGACGATTAGGCGAAGCAAGAAGGCGGCATCGAGGAGCGGGTGAAAAAGTGAGGCACACAGGAGTTTGGGCAGGCCAAGCGTGTGAAGATGGGGCGTGGTGGAAGGCGGAGGGGAGTTTTTGCGATTGGAGGTGGACAGCCGATTAGAGAGGTTGCTGCGCTAATATATTGCCCACTTTGCCGCACTTGCAAGGCCTACAAATATGCTCAGCTTAGGCCTGCCTCTCATCCTCTTCACGGTCACCCTCCAGGTCCATTTTTTTAGTTGTCATCGTCTTCTGCTGAAACCATACCTCTTCTTTTGCGCCTCAAATAGAGACGAGAAATGAGGGATGAGAGTGATGGAAAGGTGGAGAGAGGGCGCTGTGAAGCGGACTACTATGAGACTGGATCAGAGTCCTACCAGCCGGCCTATGCCCGGGCCGAGTTTACCCAACCCACCAGCGCCCCTCCCGTCCGTGCCCTTAGGGCGCGTAAGTCCTCTCTTCTCCTCCCCCTTGCCCAACTCATGGCCTAGGTTGCCAGCAAACTGGGCACGCTCAGTAACTTGGAACAAGGCCATAGCCAGGGGCCAACGACGGAGGGGGAGAAGGCGCAGAGGCCGACGCAGACCATCCACTCCCATCCCTACTACCAGCCCTCCGACAGACAGCACCAGCATCCCTTCAACCCCAGCTTGGGTTAAGGCCGCGCCTGGACAGCCAAGGGCCAGAGCCATACTTGCCTTTGCCCTCCTTCTTCAGACCACTACGCTACCCATGGACACCACCACTCCTACCACTACCACCATCACTCCCACTCCTACAACTACCACCACTCCTACCACCACTACTGCCAAAACTACACCCACGAAACAGCCCAGCCCGCAACTGCCCAACTTCGCCATGCCGCCGAACATATCGGCACTTTTGAAGTTGATTGATGTCAAGAATGATTGGCTGTCAATTTTCGGTGAATGATTGAACAGGCGACGAAGCGGAGATAGCCCCATCATCATCATCATCAATCGAGGCGCTGAAAGCAGAAGCACTACCAGCCGACCCAAAACTGAGCCCGACATTCGCCACTTCATCTACAACTTCTTCCGGGCATCTGGCTCTTGCTCTCACCTGCCATTGCTTAGTGCCAGGTTCTTGCAGACCACGACCCCTTCGCCACCCCTCCCCCCACCCTACCCCGCTTACCCTCACCTTTGGCCTCGAAAGCTGCCTCTACAACCAGCCCACTCCCTTGCACAGCTGGCCAGCTCTTTCGTTCCCTCTCGAGCCGCCGCCACCCCTCTACCTTCATCCTCCAATCGGCGTCCGCCCACTCCACCAACACGCCCATTCACTGCTCCTCCTCGACCACCCGCTACTCCTCCTCCACCACCGCCACCTACAGTGGCACCGCCAATTCTGCCAGCGGCTCCCATTCTCCGGTTCCACTTCTGCCTCCTGGCTCTCTATCCTCATCGGCATTGCGTTGAGGCCCCGCATTGAGACGGCAGAGGTGGTCAGAGAAAGGACGCCGGAGGTGGTGCGAGAAAGGAAGTCGGGAGCGGAGCTGAAAGCAGGGCACTATATCCTCTACCCATTCGTGGGTCTGCTGCCGCCCAAGGCCCCAGCCGGCTTCCCGCCCTTCCAAGCCCTCCCACCTGTCCCCGCCCGCCCCACCATCTATCTACCATCAACAGACAGGAGGATGGGTTGCAGAAGATGCCGGTGATGGGGGGCGACGACGTGGTGGTGGAGCACTCCGCCATCCGCCAGGTACACGACCTCGCCGCCCGGGCAGAGACCGGGGAGCCCGTCGGCTTCTCACCCTTCCATCGTTCCCTTCTCTTCTCACCAACCCCACCAGCTCGATTCTAGGACACTTGGGTCGAGCACACTTGGGTTGGAACACTTGTGGTCGAGGTGTCATAGACCCAAGTGTTTCAACCCAAGTGTGCTCGACCCAACTGTACGGACATCCCTAGCTGCTTCTCTCCCCCTCAAGCAGGGTTGCAGAGCGATCTGTGGGCGAGGAGGGTATGGTGGTGTTCGGGCGGCCAAGAGCTGCCTTCCAACCGCCCTCCACCCCGCGGCCGACCCTGCTGCCCCGGCCTGCCTCCATTGTCGGGCTCAAGATCGACGCCGCGGCCAGCAGTACGCCCAAATCAATTCGTTTTCTCCCTTCCTTTCCTCCAAGGCAGCCAGCAGGTAGGAAGATTTCAGCCGCGGCCTCTGAAAACAGCGAGAAGGATTCGCTGCTGCTGGACGAAGGCTTCCTGGACTTCAGCCTCAGTCAGCTGCACTCCATGGCCCGTCGCGTCTTCGGCAGCGAGGTGAAGCTGCTCAGGTCCTGCTCCTCTACTCTTCCCCCTCCATGAGGATTGAGAGAGGGGCCTTTTGAGGGTGGCAGAGGCGAGCGGAGCGACCAGCACACAATCCCCATCCAGCCGCAGGACAACGAAGAGCCCGACTGCGAGCACGCCAGGAGCCAGGGTCCGCGAGACGAGGAAGAGGCGTCGTCCTCAATCGCGTCCACGCCAGTCTCCAGCCAGGCTGGCCAGACGACGAAGGCCGCACGGCGCTAGGCCAAACAAAGCTAAACCACCTGGTACAGATCTGCCCCAGTTCACTTAACTGAGCAATGGTTGCCAATTGTGCTTTCAGATTTCTTTACAATGCTCCTCCGATGTATCGATTTATAGCGTGTATCGATTGATGAGGCAGAAGTAGTGTTGACAGGAGGAAAGAGGCGACAGAGAGCGCGTAGACGCCGCCCACCCAGAACCACAACGCCCGCCGCTGTCTACTACAATTCCCACTATTACTATTGATGCTGTCTGCTCTCCTTTGGTCAGGCCATGTCTGCCATGTCCTCCTGTCTCCTCTGACACGTCCTCTCGATAACAGCTCGCGCCTTTACTGCGCTCCTCCGACACTGACCAGTAAAAGCAGGCTGAGATGGCAATCTACGCTCCCTCCCTCCCCAACACGCTCAATCGCCTAGCTCACTGCCTCCCCATTTGATGAGGCCACGTAACACCGGCCTTTTAGGACCATTACGCCCACTTTTGACCAAGTCTAGGCCGCCGCACTCTTCGCCCAAACATTTGCCCAACCCTGCTTTTTTTAGATGTTTAAAGAAAAAATCTCTTTCATTCAAGGATGACTAGTTGCGATTTAAAAAGGCGCATTATATTGGCTTTGAACTAAGCTGGAATCGTTGCAGCATAAGCAAATATGTGTTCAGTAGCAATAGGATTGCTGCTATTCATTCTGTGTAGAGGTGGAGCGGAAGAGGCGATGAGCGGAATGGGAGATTTGAGCGAGGTTGCCCACCTCATTGCACAAACAACTCTCCAAAGACCAGGCCTACAGGTGGAGAATAGGATGCTAGAAGACATCAGACGTCAGGAGGAGATCGTCGGTGAAGGCTCCAACAGTCGTATCTATCGTCCCGCCAAGCCACAGGGGCTCAAGTCCTTCTCCTTTTCACCCCAAACATACGCCCACAAAGCAATCTTTCAGCGGGCGAACGCAGTTGGCGGAAAGAACCTCCTCTTCTCCTCCTTCTGAAGATCTACTGGAACCGGCCGATCCCTTGAGCAGTGAATCTGCCTTCAAACTCCCAGCGCCGCCCCAAACACCGGGTCTGCTCCCCCATTTGAATAGTCCTTTCCAAGGATGCAAAGGCTTCAGAGGCCATTCGTCAGCTGATCCTCTTCATCGCTCGCAATGCTCAGGGTGCTGATGCTGCCGCACTTCAGCCTGCTCTATCCAGTCTCCGTTCTGCCAGACGTCGCTATCGCCCACTCAGTCAAGACACCTTTGGCATCCACCATGGTCCCATTTGCCCTCTCTCAACCTCTCCTCCACCCACCATTCCTTTTTTGGACACCCTTAACAGCCTGCCCGGACTCACCCAGATCGGGCCCAACACCTGGATCTCCCAGCCTCAGCTCGCCTACATACAAGAGGTCGGAATGCTTGGCTGCAGCCCTTAGGGTTGATATGAAATTGGCGCTTCTTTCAGAATCCTGTGCTCGGCAGGGCCCAGCTTCAGTTCCAGCCTTCGCAAGGCTCTTTCCTCCAACCGCCACCCACCACCTCCTCCTCCTACCCAGCCCGCCCATTCCTACAATCGCAGTCACACTGGCCCTCCACCAACTTCCAGCAATCTCCCGACACCCGTCTTCTGCAGCAATATCACATCCGGGAGCAGGTAAACACGCCTTGCTTGATTCCTCCCAGCACAATTTGATGGGATGATGTGAAGTGAATGAAGAGAGAGAATGGATGATTGAGCTTCGCCTGCGAGAGCTGGCCACGGGGCTGCCTTCGGTTGGCCTAGGGGCGGGAGGACGAGGCTGGCAGGCCCAGACTCCTCGCTGGCCCTCCCCTCCCGCCTTCCCCAACAATCCCTGGGCCCAGGCTCGCCCCCGTGCCTGGTCCTCGCCCTTCCAAGCAACGCTCCTTCCTATCCCCCAACCCTCCTCCCAGCCCAGACCCCTCTTCCAGGCCATTCCCTCCTACACCAGCCTCTACAGCGGCGGCGCTAGCCAACAGACGCCCTACTACGGAGCTCCGGCCTTTCCACCCCAGCAGACCTTTGCCCACTCCTTCCAGCAATCCCCGGTTAGCTGTCCGCTGCATGCTCAGCAATTTGCCGCCATTCCCAGCCTCCTTCCAGGGCTTTGGGAGCGGTTTCTTCGAGATGAAGAAGCGGAAATTGTGATCCACCCGCGCCTATGATGCCTTCCCTCCTCCCATTTGCCTGCCAAAAGTCTCAAAGAATGGACAGGGCAGGAAGAAGATAAGCCTCGCTCGATGCAAACGTCATTTACGCAGTCCAACCAACGCTCTTGACGCAAGTTTGCGACCAGAAAGCTCTGCTTAAAATTGCCTTCTATTATCTTTTTTGAAAAAAATATTTTGTGTCACTGTGTCACTTCAAAATGAAATAATGGCTTGGGCATAAATAAAGGACTGAGCTTGCTGACGTGACTCAGGACGGATTTACCATATAGGACCCTAAATAGGCACTTTAATTTGCATCAGAATACGGCAACGAAGGGATGTTTGGTTTTTATTTCAATACTTCAGTTTGACAACAACTGAACAATCCAACGTTTAAGGGTTTTTGAAAAACACTGTCTTGTCTGATTTTTGGATTTTCCCCCTGCTCTGCGCCAATGAATAAGGCTGAAAGCGAATGAGAGCTCGCTTCCGGAGGCAGAGGAAAGATTGAAGGCAAGTGCTGGACTCGAAAGCTGGGTAGTCTCTCCATATTTGCTGGAAGCGCGGAAAGAGCTCAGGTTACGCTCGCACACTCTCGCGCAGCCTACACTCAGCCCAAACCTAGCTTAGTCACAACTCCCTAAAAGCTTCCATTCTGCAATCTTGCCGCCTTTCTTTTCCTTCTATTAAGGTGCTCTGAATGTTTTTAACGCATCCCTCAGCTTCCTTGTCAGAACTTCTGCCTGACTTCCACTCTATAGTATACTAACAACACGGCAGGGGAATAGGGGGAGAAGGGTAGAACGTGGGGCCAAAAGTAGGTGCATGCAGGTGTTTGGGAAGTTCTTATCAGCATTGGTGTAGGAAGAAGGCTCAACATAGGCGCTGAGGTGCTGAGGTGCCCCCTATGTTTCATCGTTGACCTTTTTACTCACATAATTTGCTGTTGAACTCGTTTTTCCCTTTTTTAGGCATCGGCATCCGGGGGTTCAACCTGAAAGTTAACTGGCTGCTTGGAAGGGGATTTTTAAGAACTTTTCATTGCCGCATCGAATATTGTTTACAGGTTTGCGGGTAGATTAGGCAAGCTATGCAGGAAAGTATGGCGAATGTGTTCTGACATGGAGAAAAGGCCATGACACGTCAGTCTAGGCATGAGAGCAAGCATTTTTAATATTTACCTTAGACGATTTAGCTAGGCCTATGAAGGGCATTGTGACTGCGAGTCCACCGTTTTTTATGGTCCTTTTTGGAAGAAGTGGAAATGTTTGCGCGCTGGGATCGCTGAAAACTTGCGTGAAGCTACGTAGACCATTATGTAAATTGGTAAGGCCACTTAGAAATCATCTCATGTTTTGGAACTTTCTTAGCGAAGTACAAGCTGATTGGAATGGAGCCAAGGTTTCCAAAAAGGTTTTTTGGTTTTTGGTAACATTGTCCAAAGTGGACGAATTGGCGCATGATTGTATTTTGTTCAAAATAGGTCATGCACTCGTTTCAGATTTTTAATGGCATAGCTCAGGCACAGAAGATAAATCTCATTATATCCAATGATAAATTGAGCTTTAAAAACATTATTGAATCTTGTGCATGTTAATTAATCTCTAACATGGCTTAAAGGCAGCCATTTATTTATCGACTTCGCCATAAATTAATTCTAAAGCAAATGTTAGAGCATAAGTGAACATTGAAATTTTATTTATTCTAAATGTTGAAAATTGGTTGCTGATCAATTTATTATGGAATGTCCTGTAATACACACCTGTAATTTATGCACACTAGTAATTTATGCACACCTGTCGTCTAATCTATTATGGCGATAGCAGACAATACCTTTGCCTTTTCACAGCCTTTTCAAAGACGATAATATTGGGAAAAATGTATTGGGTTTTGTGATTGGGTAATTGTGCCATATTTTTATATAAAATTGGTTACAAATTCGTTCTTTTGGGTTTCAATGCCGATTTCCCGCGAAAATATTTATTTTTGTTTGATTTAAACTGGATAGAAGGCAGAATCAAAATTATTGCCTAATAGAGCGAGTGGATTAATTGAAGTTCAGGTAATCCCAGAATGCCAATTGGGAAGCTAGTATGTCAGCCTCTGGTGTTTTTTCAAACAGCCATACCTCTCTATGGCCTAATGAAACGAGCGATTTCACGAGCTACGCAGTTTTAGTGCACTTGGTAGTTTAGATTTTGTTATAGCAAAAGGGCATTTTTCGGGCGACTATGCGCGAACTAGTGATAGTTCCGAACGTTGGCAAAGAAATAACTTAACATTGAAACATTTAGAAAGATAAATGAGTACATGGACAAACTAAGAAGGTGGAAAAAAAGATGGGATGGCAGATTTTACGCAGCCTTTTCGCCGGCGTATGTCTCGGCTGCCTCCTCTTCCTTCTACACTACAACGTCTCCACCCAGCAACGACCGTTCCTTTACTTCCACCTCTTCCTCCTCTCAAACTTCTCGCTTTTCAGAATGGAAGCAGTAGCACGTGTTGCCTCTTTAGCCTCGTTTAGCGATTCACTGCCCTCTTACACCGGCCTCAGCAGCCAAAGCACCTCTGCCACCTCTACTCAGAGCCACCCGTTCCTGCCCTTCCTGTTGTTGCCTTTTCCTCGCCTTATAGACTCTCCTTCCAGATCGACTGGAGTAGAGAGCACAGTTTCTCCAACTTATTCGAGCACATCGACGACGACCATAACTAGCACCACAATTACTACCTCCAGCAGCAGCCAACCCAGTAGCACCACGCCCGCCTCTGACCAGAACCACCCGTTGCCCCACTTCCTTCCTCCTCATCCTCCCTTCAAGCTTTCTCTTCCAGAGCAACTGGAGGAGCCAGCTCTTCCTCCTCCTCTTCAACCCAGCTCACCACCATCGCCACTAATTCCACCACGACCACCAGCAGCAGCCAACTGAGCAGCAGCCCTGAGGAGGAGAGGACAAGCAGGGTGTCCAGCTCCAGATGGCAGTCCGACGGCCTCTGCTACCAGCACTTCCACGACCACTTCCCTTCCGACCTCGACTGCGACTCTGCCAAGGCCAGCCAGTGGAAACCTGCCACGCCGCCTCCCTCCGACCAGGACATGATCCACCTCATCGACCAGGGCTGCCAGCATCTCCGGTCCAAACACCCCATCTCAGTTCCCTGGCGACAAGATAGACAGGATTTAGGAGTGTCTATTGCTTCCCCAACGAATCGCTGACAGCAGAGGAGGCAGCCTATCCTCTGGCCTACACCCTGGTGGCGCACAAAGAAATGCACCAGTTCACCAGCCTCCTCTCCACCATCTACTGGCCGCAAAACGCCTACTGTATCCTCTACGACAAGAAAGCTGCCGACACGGCTGGCGTCTATATGAGTTCCTGCTTTTCTAGACCTTAGGGCGGAGGAGGTAAAGCAATGCGGGGATTTGAGAGAAGCTGGCAGAGTGCTTTCCGAATGTGGTGCTGGGAGAGCCGGTGACGATCCACTGGGGCGCTATTGGAGTTCTGCAGGCCAGTGTCAACTGTCTTCAGGCTTTGGACAGATTGGAGAACTCCTGGAACTACGTCCAAGTTGAGATGTCCTCTCCACTTCCATCCTTTAGCTGGTTGCCTTGCAGACACTGACCTGGGCCGATCTGCCCCTCAAGAGCAACGCCCAGCAAGTGGCCATCTTCCGTATCCTCAACGGCTCCTCCGACTCCGAGCTCTCTCGCGGCCAGGCCAATCGGTAATCTCCTCTCCTGCTCTTCTACTACTTCTCTTACTACTACCTCTCGATTATCCAGCTATGCCTTCCACCGAGACTACAACGAGACCACTGGGGAAATGAAGGACAACACCTCTTGGACCAAAACCATTCCGCATAACCTCACCATCTACAAAGTTTCTTTTCCAGTCAATCTTGAATTTGGCATATTATGGGAGGTTAAAGGGAAGCTGGTCGTCCACTTTGAGCCGCTCCTTCGTGCACTGGCTTCTCACAGACGCCATTCCGATGGAGTACCTGGAGTGGCTGAGGGACACGTATGTACCTGACGAGCAGTTCTGGTCCACCCTCATCCACAACCAGCAGGCATACTCCCTCCAGCCTCCTTTCTCCCCATAGAGTACTGGGAGGGCTTCCTTCAGCTAGGAGGGCCGAGTCACTACCCAGGGCGGTGTCTGGACGAGAGCAAAGGCTGGAAGAGCTTCATCTCCCGCTTCCAGAGCTGGCCTGGTCAGGAGGACTTGCACTGTCGCTCCGGTTCCTTGCCCCTTTCATTCTCATCCTCCTAGTCCACTAATCTCTGCTGCTCATTGCTAGACAAATGGAACTCGGGCTCTTGCGTCTACGGGATGGCCGATATGAGACAGCTGACCACAGCTCCTCATCTCATCGCGCACAAGGCATATCCAGACGTTGAGCCTGCACTTTTCCACTGCATTCAGGTTAATCATTCGTATCAACAATCACACTCTATTTTGAGCCCGTTAAACGTGTGCATCAAAATAGGCCCGTCCAGTTTTAAATCGACACGTCTCATCGCTGAAAATTGTTCAATTTGTGAGCAATATTTGCGTTTGAGAACAGCATAGGCTTTTTCTGATGGTTGTTAGTGTATGTTTAATTTTTAGAAGATAAAAGCTGCTCACCGATTTTAAAGCTCATAAGAAGGTAAATTGCAGAAATGGCATATGGAAAAAACTTATGGATTCATATCGAATACTGTGAACGAGAGCTTTTATAAGCAGCTACCAGGCGTGGTTTATCACAATACTCTAGACAAAGATAAATACCAGTGTCCTAAGCAATTTTCTCCAGCTGTTTGGGTCACATGACTGTGTTATTTTGCTCTATACGGGTTTAGCTATATTTTTGTGCCTTTCAGTTTTTGCGATATCTTTGTTGAAACAATCAATGCTGACAAATGATCTGGTGTCTTTGTCCATCGAAACTGTGACCAAGAGTATATCAATTTTCGAACCATCCACTTAAAATACCTATAGAAGCGCAAAGTCAAAATGACAGTCATATTTCTAGCTTATGAATGTAGCCTAGTTAAGCAGTTAACCTAAAGCAGAAACACAGCGTAAAATAATCTCAACAGATCTCTAGTGTTCGCATGAAGCTCCTCGGTGAAGCGTCCCGTAATAATAGTAGGCGGGTTCGAAGAATCTCGGAATACTCTATGAGTTGCGCACTTGACGAGAGCGACGTCGCTGTTGATGAAGGCGGGTGGCCGTAGTAAGGGGGGAAACAAGAGCCCCATCCTCCTCCGCTTCTTCTAGGGCATCCAGGGAATCGAGAGATGAAGCGAGGCTGTCGGAGACGCAGCCGAGGCCGCTGCGCCTGCTCCCCGACTTCCCCAGCGGCAGCCGGCCCACGGCCACCTCCACCTTCTGCAGCTCCGCCGGCGCTTGTCTGTCAAGGGAGAGCTGTTGGAGGGGAATGGGGGAGGAAGGGAAGAGGACGAAGGATCGCGCTCCGCCATGCAGCCCCACTGGGCGTGGCTGTGGCAGGCTCGCAAGGCCCAGTCCACCCAGAGGGCGATGCCCGTGAGGAAGACGAGGGAGGCAGCCACCGCCAGCCGCGTGAGGATGTCCGACTCCTTCGAGTAGGCCACTCGGGCGTCTCAAGCCAACACTCTTTCCGTCTGGATGACGAAGGGAGGGGCAGACGGGGGAACCTTTCTTGAAGATGGGGAGAGCGGCGTCCACGCAGGAGAGGAAGGCGAGGAAGGGGAAGAGGCAGCTGGCCACTTGGACAGGGGTTGCCAGTCGAAGGGGACTGCCGACGTTGAGGCCCAGGACGGCCAGCAGCTGGAGCAGGTAGCAGAACATGCCCAGGTCCTGTCCTGGCTGACCCCGTATCTGGCAAATCATTCTGGATTCTATTGACTATTGAATGGAAGGAGTGGAGAGGAGGAGAACGAGTATGAAGGTGGCGTTCTTGCAGGGATAGGGGGTGAGGAGGTGGAAGAGGCCTTGGGCGACGAGCAGGGAGTGGATGCCACCGGCGAATAGGCAGAGCAACACCAGCATTCGCCAGTGCGTCAGCCACGCCATTCACCCCCTCCCCTTTTCAGCACATATGCTCCATGTGTCACTCAGTTTTCTATCAAAAATGTACGATTTTTGATAAATATAATTTATAATAACAGACAATTTTTCTTCTTAACGAAAACCCTAAGGATGGGCAGGTGAAAAACACTGACTTTTAATTAACTTGAGAACTAATTTTACCTACAGCTACCAAGCTTTACGAGCCCCAAATCAGAAAAACAAACCCCATTCTAACAAACAAGGTCGCAAAACTAAAAATAAAGTGATCAGTGATCACCACTTAATCAGGCCACTGAATCATGCTGCTGATCAGTGCTTATACACATTCTATATAAACTGATCAGCTTGAATCAGCGGAATTTAGTGGGAATCGGCCATTTTTAGTCTTGGAATAATGATCATCGAGATTCAAAGGGATTCAGCGGAAATCAGCCATTTTTAGTTTTGCGCCAAGGTATACGAACGAACGAAAGATGCACCGCCTCAACTAAATACAAAAATAAGTACAAATCATTACAAGGTATTCTCGGCGGTTGCCAAGATGCGCGGCCTCACCTCAAGACACCACCTAGATGAAAATGCATGCCAAACTTCAACAGATTTCAGTGAATTATACATGTTTCAATTTTTGAAACATCAAGATTTTGGCTTCTTCTTAAATCAAGAAATACTAATTATTTCAAAAATTCATTTTGCCAGCTTTAAGATATTACTTTCACGGACGTACATACCAAAAATCAGCTAATTTCATTGAAAAACCATGGACTTATGAATGTTCAAATTTTTGAAACATCAAGATTTTGGGTTTTTGACTATAAATCAATAAATAATAAATATTTCAAAATTTCGTCTGGCCAGCTTCAAGATATTACTTAGACGGACGTACCTGCCAAAATTCAACAAAATTCATTGAAAAACCAGTGATTTATGATTTTTCGTATTTTGAAACATCAAAAAATTGAGTTTTGGGTAAAAATCAAAAAATTTCGCAAAGCCCTAATAATGGTGCCAAGGCATCACCAAGGCGGACTCTCATGCAAAAAATCAGCCAATTTCGTCGAAAAACCAGTGATTTATGAATTTTAGTAGTTTGAAACATCAAAAACTTGAGTTTTGGACGAAAATCGAAAAATTACGCCAAGCCCAAAAAATGGCCTGGAGATACCACCTAGGCGGACTTTCATGCAAAAAATCAGCCAATTTCGTTGAAAAACCGCGGAGGCCCGGCCCTGGACAGACATATATATATATATATATATGCGGACAGACGGACGCAAAAATGGGGTAACTGGTTAAGCTGGCCTTGGCCGCCCGCCGCTTCGGGCAGGGCGCCAGAGCTCCTCCGGCCTCCGGGCACGGGTGCTACGGCCCCTACGCTTCGCCTAGCATGCTTCGCATGCTAGGCTACGCTCCGGGGCCTCCGCACCCATGCCCTCCGGCCTCCGGAGCTCTGACTGCCCTGCCCTCCGCGGCAGGCGGCCGTCGGCCGCGCAAAAATTATAAAATTTATTCGTTTTTTAACGTCTTATAGACATCACCTAGACAGACCTAAATGCCAAAATGCAGCGAATTTCATTGAGGAACCGTGAAATTATGCTTGTTCCTATGCTTGACCTATCAATGTTTGAGGTATCTGAGCATTTGAGCATTGATATCAATATTTATCAATAATACAAATTTGTCACATACCAACTTCATTTATAGCACGTTAGATCTCCTCAACTGTCAATGTTATGAAAGTTGTTAAAGAGCGGAGCAATACGGAGAAAGGCTTTGAAATAGGTCTAGAAGATAATGGGGCGAAAACTTGGTGGTTTTCCGGGTGCATTGATTGCGAAAGGCGGAAGACCAGGAAACTCTGCTTTCTTCCCTCGGCTATTCCAGCATTAACTCGGGCCCCCTTTTTTACTGCGGTAATTGCGCAGTTCTCCAATCCAAGCTCCAGGCCTACCATCGATCCACCCTATTATTCTCGAGGCCACAAACTAGGCGCGCTTTTAAACGTCAGTCAAGCTTCTCTCTACACGCAATTGTAAAAAGGTGGGGTTAGGCAAGCGTTTATACCGAACCTCTACGCTGATGGGCCGAGAGCGAAGAATGTCGTAAAAGGTTGCAATTTGCCAGCGAAGGATCAGCACTGGCGAAGAAGAGCAAACACCAAGGCCCGCTGCTTACGCAGATTGAGGGGTTCGCTTTTCTGTTTTACTTGCAAGACAGCAAATAACCATTGCTGCGCCAATGTCCACGCCAATGGCCATTTCTTCCCTCTTTCCTCACGCTTGGTTGCTGTCTAAGTGAGGAAGCACTATTTTTGCGAAGGCTGAAGGCCAAAACGCTGTTTATCCATTCAGCCGCATTGAGAAGAAAAAGCAAGTGCTTCTTGCAGCCGGGAAAGAAGGATGGCTGCTGGGTAGCAGACGAGGCGCTAATTTGTTCATTCAGTAATCTTGAACATCTAATTTTAAATATTTATAATCAATGTTGCATTTTGCTCATAGTATATGGAAATAAACACACAAGTTCCAAATATACAACCAGAAATACCTTGTTCAAAATTTTAGCTGTTTATAACCTTTTTTTATGATTTTTAAACGAGATTTTTATGATTTTCATAACTTTCAATGATTTGAGCGAAAGTCGATGAAATCACAAATTACACCAAGTGCAAATAAACGCCTCCAGTGTCTGGCCACCTATCTCCGGTCCGGGTCTATCACGCCCATGTTCTATGACATTGGAAGCTTTAACTTGCCTGCCCTTCGCAGCTGGCGCCATTCGCCCGCGCAAAAATTAAATTGGCGCCAATTACGTTTCTCATTCCACTCCCATGGCTGAAATACGGGGCTGGAATAGGACAATGATTGATCCGCAAGGCAGATGAGGGAATAGAAATGCAGCAGCGTGTGCGAAGAAGACGGGAAAAGATCACAGCTACACCTGCCAGTAAGTGACGGAGAAGCGATTGTCCTTCAGCGGGCGTTCCAGGCCAGCTTCCGATGCAGCCTGCTTTATCAGCCGCCTTTCAGCAGCCTGGAGAGCTCTCTCTTCTCAAGTGTGAGATGGGAGGGGCTGCTAGAGGACCTGGACTGAGCTGTCCGCAGAGTTGTGCTGGCCCTCGCTCCTTTTCCTCTCCTCCACCCCCACCGCTTTCTCCTCCTGCGCTCCCTCCGCGCCCGACATCCTTCCCTCCCAAGCTTCTGCTAAGCCACGGCCTTTTTCTGCCTGCCCTGCCAGGCTGCAGTCGATTGCTCACGCCCTACTGCCAGCAGCCGATGGGAAGATAGTGGGAGGGAAGAAGGAGCGGGAGGGGAGTGGAGGAGGAGGAGAGTGGAGAGGGTGTAGGGAGGCTGTGAGGGGGAGACGGCTGTAATTGGAAACCTGGGCCGTGGAAGGAAGGACAAGGGGGCGGGCGGCAGCGTGAGAGAGGAGAGGGAAAAAGCAGCCTCAATCCCAGACACAGGAGGCCTGTTTTCGCCTTTTCTGACACTGCAAAAGAGGCCTAGGTAATCGCCCTTAGCCTCCCGCCAATTTGCATACATTGTCGCCGCCCTTACCATTTTTGAGTTCCACATGCGACGTCTATAATAGATGATACTCGTTTCACTGAGAAGTTGCAGAGCGGATGGGGATGGGGGTGTTTTGGCTCTACTGGAAGGGAAACTTGTCTAGAACAGCCTCCATCTTGACGGCTAAATGCAACAACTGACATTTCGGCCAACACACTCCTTCAAGAATATTCAACCATCTATCCAACCGAACACGCTTGGATAGATAGTTGAATATATCTTGAGAAGGGCTTATCACTCACCTTATTATCACTTCAATATAATAAGTTTTTGTTATTAATTTTTATATCTAACACGCTCGCTTCAAAGTTTGAAATTTTTGACTTTTTAAAAATTTAGAAAAGCCATTCAAAATGAAATGGTCTGGCACAATTTTTTTCGCACTGAATTGGAAAAGGGTTAAAAAAGAGCCATTTGGCCTGGGAAAAACATATGGGTAGCAGATGAAAAAAAGCGGGAGACGAAGAATGACGCTTGCTAAGATTGGCGGGGAAGGGAAAGAGAGCGATGCACTTAGTGCTGGAGTAGAAGTGAGCAGGGGCAGAGTAGATTCTCGAGTTGCAGAGGAGTACGCTTGGGGACCTATTCGGCTTCACCTCACAGGTTTCCTTCTACACCTTCCGTCCTTTTCAGCTGCTACATTTCTTCGCTCAGTTCATTCATTCATTTTTTCTTTGAACTATTGGCTTGAATTGATTGAAATGAATTGAAATTTGCTTCCACTGCTCATGCCATAAAAGAAAACCGGGTTTAAAACTTGGTTACTTTCTATCATAGACGTTTGCGGGGGGGGGGGGGGCACAGACCTACCACGTAGAGGGCGAAATTTTGTATTTAGGGGGGGGGGGCACCAGACGTACCACGTCAGGTGAAAATTTGGGGCAGAGGGGGGGGGGGGGGGGGGGGGGGGGGGGGAGCGCCTGACGTACCACGTCTGCTAAGGGGAAAAATTCATCTGAAGGACCCTGAAATACACAATTTTCCTACAAAAAATATACCATTTTGGAAATTTTCTTGTTTACATGTTTTATTTTTGCATGCTTATATACTACAGCATATAGTAATTTTTAAGAGAGGCTGTCTGTAAAGGTGTCTACATAACCTCTCTTATTTTATTAGGATTTTCTTTGCAACATACCTAAATTTTTTCAACATTTGACAACCATTTGACCCCCATAAATGTATGCTTTCGATAAAAAAGGAGGTGTTTTACTGTTTACTTAAATTAAAGGAAACATTAGAAAACAATACAAAAGCTCTCAGAAAATACCTTCACTCTCTCAATCTTTTGACCGTGCAATCACAATAAACTGTCATTGGCGCTGAAGTTAATTTTCTGCTACATAAATATGTTCTGCTAGTTTTTATTAAAATAAACACAATATTTAACCTGTTAGAGCAAAAGTGTAGGAATGGAGCACTGAACGCAAGGAAGTAAAGAAAAGTAAAAATAATGTGCTAAAATTGATCAGGCTTTGATCCATCCGTAGACTAGGGCATAGCCGATGGCGAAGAAGAGAAAGCTGAGCGGAAACACAATACGCGCTACCTGCAATCACCTCACATCTTCATTTATCTTTTCCCTCTCAGTAAAGTGGCCGTTCGGACCATCTTTTAAGGCCTTCTCAATACAATACCTCAATGTGGCATAAGGCCAGCGCCTTGAGCATCTTCGACAGCTGGCTGGAAAATAAAAGAAGGAAGTGAAGTGACCTTGTCCACCATCTTGGCTCTTGGCTTCTCGATGAGTTCCGTGGAGGCTGCGTAGGGCAGGGCCTTGAGCAACGCCGACAGCTGCTGTAAAAGGGAGTAAAGAGGTTGAGGGAGGAAAAGGAGAGACGATGCTCACATGCGCTTCTGGACTCTCCTTTCGGACCAAAGGCTCCCCGCAGTCCGGGCAGTCCCATCCCTTCTTCGCCTGCAGCACACAGCCTTGCCCTGGCCATTTCTACAGGCGGGGGAAGGGGTGACTTTGGGAAGGGAGTTGTTGGGGAGGCCTCGGCTGGCAGGAGAGCGACGATAGATCAGCTGGCCTCCTGACCGGCCTACTCCCTCCTCCGGGCACGTTGTTCCGCGCACCACTGCTGGCTGCAATATCTCAGTTACAACTCTACTTATCCCACCCCATTTTATTACCTCAAAATTTTGATAAATTATGATAAATTATGATATATGGTAAATTATGATTATGATTATTATATGATTATGATATATTTATGATAAATTTTGCTTATTTAGCTTTTTACGGATTTTCTTCAGTAAATGGTTTTCATATAAATAAATGGTTTTCATTGGGCTCGTCAATAAAGAGGACAAGAGCGCAAGGAAGCAGAACTGCTGCAGGAATGCACAAACGCATACGAACATCTTACCATCTCTTCGCTAAGCAACTGCTTCTGCAATAAGCCAAGAGAATGCATGCATGTGGTGAGTGAAAGTGAAATGAAATGAAGTGAAAGGGAAGGAAATGTGGTGACCAGAGGAGGAGAGGTGACGGCGGTCGGTGAGGAGCCCTTGCGACTCACCTCCGTCATGGCCAGCTTTGTGTCTCGTCGTGCCATCAGGTTCACGATGGCAAACTCGATCAGGGCTTCAATTTAGCTTTCACTAAAAACTCCCAAAGAGCACTAAAGAAATGAGGCACCAGCGAAGATGAAGAAGGTGCAGACGCCCACCCAAACATCGATCGCCTCAATTGCCTCATCATTTAGCCTAGGCTTCTTTTTTTGACCGCGGAGCGGCCCGACGGGCCGCTCCGCGGTCTATAGAGGTTACTAAAATTTTGTCCTCATATATATATAGGTGTATACTCTATCCAAAATGTAAGCACACAAGTGATATAGTCACAAATTTCTAAACGTTTCGAAGTATTATCTCCTTCATCAGTAAAATAGATTTCTGACATTTGTCAGAACGAACATAATAATAACTATTAAAAAATTAAGCAAAGGGAGACATTGTAAATACTATATATATCTGGTACCATCGGCAAGCCAAATGTGAGTCTCTTTTCTCCAAAATTTGCAATTGCCTCGAGTAAAAAGTCAAGGAAATACAATTTCTAGTAGTGCAATCTGCTGCTTGGCCAGTTGCATTTTGTTTTTGGCGCGCAGTTCAGTGTCTCTTTCCATGCGCGCCCAAAAACAAAATGCAGATGACGCAGCAGATTGCACTACTAGAAATTGTATTTCCTTGACTTTTTACTCGAGGCAATTGCAAATTTTGGAGAAAAGAGACTCACATTTGGCTTGCCGATGGTACCAGATATTTCTTCTACTTTTAATATAGTGTAAAATGTATAAATACAATGTTTTTACTGTTGTTTTTTTTACTTCAATGTGATTTATTTCAATAAAAAAGAATAAAAAAGGGTGTTTTAAAAAATAGCAAGAAACGTATTCAAAATGAAAAATACATTGCAATATTATATTATCACAAATTTTTGGTAATTTTTTGGCATCTACTTAGGGCAAACGATTTTTGGGATGAAAGAGCTTTACTTTTGACCTGCCGATGGCACCAGTTATTTTCTCATCTTTAAATGAAAAAAAATAAAATGCATGCCTGCGAAGGAATCAAACCTGCTAAATTCTTTCCCAAAGTTCTATCGCCTTCACCACTACACCACTGTGCCACAGAATCCTAATCTAAACTGAAGACCTATAAATAAAGGCCCAGGGAGCCGGGGAGGCGAGGAAGGGGGGGTTGATGGGGGAAGAAATGAATACCTACTATCGTCCATTGAATAGATGCGGAGGAGGAGAAGAAGAAGAAGAAGAAGAAGAAGGAGGAGTTCGGACAAATGGTTTTTGTGTTTTTCACCTTAAAATCAAACGTTTTGTGCAAAACTCAAAAGATAAACTATAGTCAATTCGATGTTGCTCTTTCCAATGGTGAAAAAATTAGAGCGATTGGAGCTTTCTGTGACGAGCAGCCGCCTTATCAAATTTAAGATCTAGCAATAACCCTCAAAACATACACCTGGGTCGAAAAGAGGGGCTGGGCGCTGACATTTCGCTAACGCTCGCTCGCGCCAGCCCAATGATACAAAATATGTATGTATGATATATATGTATGTATTTCTGGAAATGCTGGTCCTCACCGAATTCTCAACGGATTGGGACAAACTTTTTTTTTCCTGAAAGGTAATGCAATTTTAGGAAGATCTGGAGGGGTGGAACCGGTTTCCGAGCATTTGAAACATTACTTTTTTGGGTAGAAAGGCTTGAAAATTGCAATATAGAGTTTTTGCGCTGTAGCACCTGTAATCTTGAGAATTGCACAGACAACTTGAGTTTTTTTGTTCACAAGTCGTATATAACGATTCCAAATCTCTGCTTACTTTTGAAAATGGTTGAGAAACCACAGACTTGCCCTCTTGAGTGACAAACTTTCATGCATGACAATAGCATCAATAATTAGTAGCAGCTGAACGGCCGATAATTGAACAGAAGACTTTGGTTTTTTGATTCACAAGTCGTATATAACGATTCCAAATCTGTGCTTACTTTTGAAAATGGTTGAGAAACCACAGACTTTTCCTTTTGAGATGCAATGTTCACCCTCACAGCAGAAATTTTCCTTAATTTTTGGATTTTGCTACATGTGAAGGTGTAAGCACTCCGCGGTCACCTATTGCGCTTTGCACCATATACTTGTTGAAAAGTGTAATTAGTAGAGAAATTTATTCGAAGAGCGGAATCATGAACTGGTATCAGTGTAAGTAGCAGAAACCTTAGTATAAGAGACAGGGGGCAGGACGTCGCGAATGTTGGAGCCCTGAGCAGTGGTGGTGAGCAGAGTAGTGACGCCGAGCGTTACACGTGCTGGGATCGCGTCCACATCCAGCCAAAAGCTGAACCCAAGCTGAGCCTTCCCTTTTGTTGCTAGAAGCGCAAGGCTGACCTAATCCAAGAAGCGATGACTAGGAGGATGTTGGGGATGTAGGATTGGACGAAGTGATAGCCCAGCTCTCGGCAAAACACAAACTGAGCCTTAAGGCAGCTGAAGTTGCCTGTCAAAGGAGGAGGCATGGTAAGGAGGAGGGTAAAGATAGGAGGATGACCGGTGTAATGGGCATTGAAGCAGGGCAGTTTATTGACCTCGGAGAGGTTGAACTTGGGCAGCTTCAGCTCCCGATTGACAGTGATGGGCATGCCCTGGGGCTTCCATTGGAACACCAGTGCCTTGTCCGTCAGACTGACTGACAATTTGCCCATTTCTCCTATTCACGTATTCAGGGTCATTTGACCATTACAGCTTCCAATCTGCACTTCGCAGAACTGCGTGTCGAACGGGAACTTCTGAAAGCCTAAGTTGCTTTTGGCATAAAGTGGCCTGTAAGTAAAATGACCTCCAAGTTCATGTCGCAGGAGAATTTCAGTGAATAGCTGCAAAAATTGCGATCTAGAAGGATAGAAATAGGAGGATGAAAGGAAACCGAGCAGAGTAGAGAATGGTGCCGTTTGGATATAAGCGCAGCATAGTATTGGGTAGAGTGATCTCGTGGAAATATCCGCTCTTTTCATTGGCAAAAAAGAGATCCGGCTTCCAGATCCGCTCCACCACCTGAAGCAGTAAGGGTAGATGAAGATGAAGAAAGCAGGAATGCGGAGGATAAGGAGGATGGAGGTCAAATAAGATGGATGGAGTGCCTCTGTGGTGCCGCTGACGAATAGATCAGGTGAGCTGGTGTTGTAGCGCAGGCGAAGATCCATCCAGGACTGTCGCACTAGAATGTCCGTGGAGAACTCCTGAAACAAGCGCAACTGCTGGAGCCTTGTTTGGAGGGAGTGGCTGAGAGATGAACCATGGCCATCTCATCAATGGAGGAGATGGAGCGAACGTAGAGGTCCAGGGTGACCACGGTGGTCCCTCGAGCTGTAGGGTCTTGGAGGGTGGAGGTAGGCAGAGGCATTGGGAGGATGAAATGGAACGTGTGTCTGAGCGCGGGCGGATGCGGGCATCGTAGGCCCGCGGATCTAACAGGGAGTCCAGAAGTATGTGAACGGCGGTGTCGTTGAAACTGTCGTTGATGTAGTCTGTGCCGAAGCTCCCATTCCCCAGCTCTGTCCTAAAGAGGGCTCTTTCTTTATTTTCTGTCACCCACTTTTTCTAAACATTTCCACATTTCATTGAATACCACTCAACATCGGCAAACAACCCGGATGTCTAATGTTTATAGCTGTTTATAAAATTGAAGAAATCTAATAGTGTTCAAAACCTAGGTTTGGATTGATCAATTTTATTTTCAAACTAAATTTAATAAATAAAGTTCAGTTTGTGGTTCACTCAATATGACAATTATCATTACGACTGCCATCACGGAGGTTAATAGAACAGGAGCGAAAACTCCCCTATACTCACACGTTATTGGGCTGGCGCGAGGGAGTGTAGCGACCGTCAGCGCCCAGCCCCTCTTTTCGACCTAGGTGTACGTTTTCGGGGTTATTGCTAGATCTTTATTTTGATAAGGCTCTAGCTCGTCACAGGGAGTTTCAATCTTTCTAATTCTTTTTGCATTGGAAAGAGCATCATCAAATTGACCAAAACTCGCGAGAAATCGCTGAAAAGTTGCAGAATTGTAGTAAATTTTGTAAAAAACCATTTGTCCGAACTCCGACTCCTCCTCCTCCTCCTTCTTCTCCGCATCTATTCAATGGACGATAGTAGGTATTCATTTCTTCCCCCACTCACCCCCCCCCCCGGGTCCTTGGGCCTCATGTATTGACTTTTATTCATAAGTCTTCAGTTAAGCAGCTATGCATATTCATCCGTGGTGTAGTGGTCTACGCGATTAAACAGCTGGTTGAAGCTGGGAGGTTCGAATTCTTCTTCGGCAATCATTTTTATTTTGGAATCTTTAAGTTGAAAAAACAACTGGTACCATCGGCAGGTCAAAATTAGAGCTCTTTTCTCCCAAAAATCGATTGCTCTAAGCAAAAATCATGAAAATTTCACAAAAATATGTTAGTTTGCCAATAAATTTGAATTGTATTTTTGATTTTCGAATTTTTTCTTTTTGTTATATTTTTTAAATAATTATGTTTTTTTATTTTTTTAAATTTTTTATCCATTAATATCTTAATATATTTTCGATTCTTTTATGTTTGTTATAATTTTTTAATGAGTTTATTTTTTTTTTCCATATATTACAAAAAAATAAATTTTTATTTATACATTTTATACTATATTAAAAGTGGAAGAAATAACTGGTACCATCGGCAAGCCAAATGTTGGTCTCTTTTCTCCAAATTTTGTAATTGCCTCGAGCAAAAAGTCAAGGAAATACATCTACTACTTGTGGAATCTGCTGCGTCATCTGCATTTTGTTTTTGGGCGCGCATGGAAAGAGACACTGAACTGCGCGCCAAAAACAAAATGCAACTGTCCTAGCAGCAGATTCCACAAGTAGTAGATGTATTTCCTTGACTTTTTGCTCGAGGCAATTACAAAATTTGGAGAAAAGAGACCAACATTTGGCTTGCCGATGGTACCAGTTATAAGCTTAAAGGCAAAACTCCTAGTGCTTTATAAGTGGAAATGTGCAATAAATGTATAAAGGGAAATACATCAGACTACTGGGTAGCCAACTGTACGGCCTTTATTCGTCCAATTGTTTGTTTTTCTTGCTGTTTATTTTGGTTTATGACCCCTTTGATACGGATATTTCATTGAAACATTTGATAAATGGGTGAATTTGGGAGCACACTCAACTCAGGACAAAAAGGCCGGGTAGCTTTTTTGGCCGCCATTTTTTACTGGAAAAGTATTCCTCTAAACAGACTTCACCACTGCTCAGATCTATTTACCGGATTTTTTTTAAGCCCAAGAACGTCTCTGTAGGTATTTCCTACGACCAACAGCAGCCGTCAACAAAAGGTCGTTCAGAGCCCCCTGTGTTATAACTTTTGGAGTTTTGCCTAGCAGCCCCCCTCCCAATGTTTAAGAGTTTTCTCTCCATTATAATACACCTCCATGCTGCCATAAAAGGGAGAACGCACAGAGAGGTTCTGAATTTTGAGGACGGCTTCTAATTGACTCAAACTGACCGTGTTTTCTGAAATTAGGTAGAAAGTCATGCTTTCTTGTCAAAATATCGCATGTCAAATCCATTCAATTGAGCCAGAGTGAGCCCATTTGAATTTTGTGTGTTATAGTATAGGCAATCTTAAAGAAAGTAAATATGAAAGAAAAACAACCTTTCCTCAATATTTTGATTAAAAGGTACCTAAACGGTACCTATATACCTACCGATTTTGATTGAAAGATTTTGATTTATAGCATAGGCAATCTTAAAGATAGTAAATATGAAAGAAAAACAACCTTTCCTCAATATTTTGATCAAAAGGTACCGTCATTCACAAATTTTTTATTCAATCGTACTCCAGAAACATGCATAAAGTACAAGGTACAAACAGAACTAATACAATTTTTATTAAATTTTCAATGCACAGGCTTTCACATTTCTCATACAACCGCTCTTAAACAATAAGCTCGCAATCATTCGTACTTGAGGGAAAGATCAATTTCTAATTGGTGCCAACCTGTATTTTTGGTATTTTTTGCACAACTCTATAAGTATAATAGCCCTTTTTAAAATGTTTGTTACTGGCAACCATTCAAAGCGAAAACATCCAAAATTTACCGCCATTAATAATTTTAGTTTGTGCAAAATTTACTGCTCTTAAGCAAACCTCTAACTGGATTGGATCGGCAAAGAGCGAAGGCAGTTTTTGCGTCGACTGTGAGTAGGCGGGTGATATGTTGTCAGAGGAGTTGTGGGTGATGCCGAGAGCGAGGGAGAGGAGACGGAGCAGGACCATGGCCCCTGGCGTGCCCATGGCCTAGGCTAGGCTCCCAGGGCTGAGCATCCCTCACGTGCGCTGGACTGCTTTGTCAGGGCCACAGGAGGGAGCTAAAGTTACTTTCCCCGTCCGCCGCCGCCTCGTTGATTAAAAATCCCTCCTGCCTCCTGCCCCGCCCCGCAAGTGAACAGGCAGGCGGGGAAAAAGGGGGGGGGCGTAGTAGGCTGGAGTGGGTGAAGGGAGCGTGAAGGGTAGCGGGAGGGGGCGGAGAGACAAAGGCGGCGTGGCGCACTGCGATTGTAAAGCCTTTTGCCTTTGCCGGCAGCCTCAGAGGGCCAGTGGGGCGGGGAAGACAGAGGGAGGATGGAGCACAGAGGGAGGATGGAGGAGAGAAGGAGGGATAGGAGGGAGAAGGCTGCTTTGCAGACCAGCGAAGAAAGGCAGAGAGAATTTTTGAGTGGCTGGTGCAGCCTCTTTACTGGCAAGCCAAGGGACGCGGCAGAGGAGTTTCTTCCCTTTCCAAGCTCTCCGCTCGCTTACCGTCGCAGGGGAGGGAAAATGTCTGGCTGTGCTGGCGGAAAGAGGGAGAGAGAGTGGCTAGGGAGGCTCAACCGAAGAAGCAGCGCCAGGGATGAGAGCAGGAGGCCAGCCAGTCGCATTCCCAGCCACTCAGCGTTTTCGCCTTTTTCTCGCCCGCCCCTTAATGCCCTTTCTTTGCCGGTTGAAGAGTGCGGAGGGCGGAAGAAGAAGGGAGGAGGAAGGCTGGTTGAGCGCCTAATTGCCGGCTTTCATGCAATTTATATGTGCGGGTGGGGCTGCGAGAGGGGGCTGGGATGGGCAGGGAAGGTAATGGGGGGAGACGCGGCCTTGTGGAGGTAAGCTGAAGGCGGCTAAGTTGGAAGGGGAGGAGGGGGGAATTGTTTGCGCAGGAGCAAAAGTCTCGCGTTTCAGGCGTGTGCGAGCCTGACGATGATGAGGTCGGGCTGCTGGCAAGTGGAGGGAGGAGGCCTCTTTGGCCCTGCGCTGCGGGAAATTGGCGGCCTCCTTGGCGCCGACACAATGGGAGGGAAAAAGAGGCCTCCTTGCCCAAGGTGGAGGAGGAGGCGGGGAGTTGGAGGAGGGTGGAGGATAGCTGGGGAGAGTGAGAGAGAGACTGGCCGGTAGGGAAAGAGCTCCCGAGGGAAATCCGAGCCCACTGAAGAGGCAATGATAGGCTGGGCTTTCGAATTTTTCTCAGTCTTGCGCTCTGGTGACGGCGCATGCATTGCTGATCAGGCTGGCCAAGCGCCTCCAGGAGCAAATCACTGTCCGCCGGCGCTCAGCTGTGAACTTTTTGCCAGGGCTTAGCTTTTCAGTTACTGCCGCCCTTTCCCTTCCGCTTCTTATGCGCCCAAAATTTTTTTTAAAATTTAAAACTTATTAGCGGTATGAATGAACTGTGCAAACTATCGATTAAAATATTAAAAGGAAATTGCCGAAATCACCCAAATCTCCTGGCTTTGAATATATGGCTTTTTCGAATTAGCGGAAGATATATCCTTCGGTTTACTTTTCCTTGCGCTTGGATGACTTCTTGGATTTCCTGAAAACCGATCCAGTAAGACAAAAACAAAAGTTACAAACACAGAGGAAAGCGATTCAGAGCAACTGGGCAAGTGCGAACCTGAAACTAGAGCTTGATAGATTGATTGAGTGTTCACATTCTTTGCACCTGTTCTTTGCAGGACACTGGTCATTGGCAAAAGAAAGATTTCGTTCCGCATGCTCTCGCCGTTGCGATTGCTCTTTTAGCATGACTTTAGCAGTGTTGGTCTATTCGTCTACAGCTATTACGGTTCCAGGACGTCTAGCATTGGATGTAGGGCAGCAGTTGCTGGGCAGGCTGGGGGGGGAGGGGGTATTGGAGAGGATGAAAAGGAAAGAAGGAAGGATGCCTCGAGGTCGTTGTCTTGCTGGAGGATGGCTGTAGGTCGTCGTCCTCCTCCTCCTTGTGCGGGTGGTGCTGTTTGTAGTAGTCGGAGTAGGAGGGGGAGCGTCGGTGGCGCTTCTTGCGCTTCTTCTTCTCCCGTCGCTTCTCCGCCTCGCTCTCACTCCCGCTCCCGCCTGAGCTTCGGCTTTCGCTGCCTTTCCTCAACAACAGGGCTCAACAACAGGGCTGAGGGGCTTTGGGGGAGAGGTGTGGGAATGCCGTTTGCGCCGGTGGCGATGCTTGTGGCGCTCCATGGGGGGAGGATATGCGTCGTAGGGGTCGTAGTAGGGCATGTGAGGGTAGTAGGGAGGCGGAGGAGGGGCGTAGTAGCCCATTGGTGGAGGAGGCCCCATTCCAGACCCGGAACCTGGTTTTCGTCGTCTTGCTGCAAGCTAGCGATGAAAGTAGATCGTGAGCCTTTATTATTTTTTTATTTTTAATTAAAATTTTCTACAGTGAAATTTATCAGAAAAAACGGAAAACGATGATAAATCGGCTAATTCTAATGTATGCGCGGCCCAAAACTTCTGATGTATTTTAAATATTAATGATGAAATAAGGAATAATTATCAGGCACTTTTTTAGTTTGCGCCAGACAACCTTTTACCACTATGGATTTCTAAAGAAGTGGTGGGCAAAATGGAGAAATGTGTGTAGAGAAAAGGAAACTTTTAGCGAATTCGACGAAAAGGCGTCTGCCGAAAGCAGGCTGGTTGTGGAGTCCGTCGATGGCATCTTCAGCGTCTTCTCGCTCGCAGAACTCTACATATCCAAAGCCCCGAGACTTTCCCGAGTAATAGCTTCGAGGGATGTATACGTCCTTGATCTGCAATTAGTACTGAGAAAGCCTTTCCAAAGAAGCCAAATCTTTTGAAAAGAGGGGGGTGGACAGCAAAGCTTTCATTCCTCGTTTATATTTTCTAGTTAAAAGTTTGTATGTGGAAATTTTACGAACAATTTTTGAACTTCGAAATCTACAACAAGTTTTTCTTAACCTACAGTTATGATTTTACCAATGTCCTAAATTTCGAAAAAATATAATATGCTTCCAACCGTAAGTGAAATTTTTGTGATAAAAATATTTAGTGCCTAAATTTTCAAAAATTTTACCAAACATACGGTTAAAAAACATGGCGATTAAATTGGAGGTTATTTCAAGGCTCTTTTAATTTTGACGGGCGACGACAGTTCATTTCCATTTATTCCTTCACTTCAAGTTAATTTACGCTTCAAAGAACATTAGCAACTTTTAGAATAGCTTGCCTTTTAAGAAATAATTTAATAGAATTTCTAAAAGACTGACCGGGCCATATTTCTCAAACAGTCGACGCACTTCATCCGTACTGGTTTCATAGTTGAGCCCGTTGACATAGAGAGAATGACTGCGATCAACCTCATCCGAATCCGAATCCCCGCCCATTTATTTTTCTATCTCTCTAACTTCTAATCACTAAAAGCATAAAATACAAATTTACCACTTTCGTTTTAGCTTTACATTAAGTTTAGCAATAATTCAGGCGAAACACGAACACTACAAGTCAACTAAAGATCAGTGTGTAATGGAATGAAATACTACATCATGCAAGTAGTCTGTGCAAATGGGCAGGCAGAAAGGGTAGCAGCAAGCAATGCGTAATAGACAAGTTTCTAGATATCTCAGTCAGGCCTTTGGCTGTAGTGGATGTTAGGAGTTTGGCCGGAGCAGGAATAATCATGCGCATGCGATTATGTCTTGCCCGACTTGCGTTTTCTGAAAGGCCAGTAAATACTGCATCTATCTTTAAAACTCTGAGGCTTCATATTACGCACGTTTTATCTACTGACTACCTATCAACCAACTGTGACATGCCCATAGTTTATGTTTGAGACACATTTCGTTAAATATAAACAAAGGTTATAGAATAAAAGCAGTGCCGTTTTTCATTACAATTCCACTGTTTCCTTTTTCGTACTATTACTATTCTATTACATCTCATTACATTTTATTTAATCTTTTACGATAACTTTTTGGTTGACAAGTTTAAGTTAACTTAACATTTTATGAGTCTTAAGTCCGCATTTTTTAAATCGTTTAACTGGCTCATAAGTTTCTGACTTGGTTAGATAAAATATCCCAAAACACTCAAACGCAATCGTGCTCCATGTGATTGATGACTGGCCCAGAAAAATAGTGGGTGTTTTCGGCTGAAGGGAACTATGACTGTAAGACTGCTGGCAGGGCGTTTGGGGGCCAAATGCAGAAAGCGCATCTGTAGGTGTGTGTGCAGGAGAAGAAACCGGAATGCAGACGCTGCGAACTTTGCAAACGCCAGGGCCACTTTTCCTGTCTGTCTGGCGGCATATGAGCCAGTGTGTAAGAAGACAAACTGCCTCTTTCACCTCAGCTGCTGACGCATTCGCCTGCCCTCCAAACCTTTCCTCAAAGCTTCTAAGAATCGGTCAAAAAGTCGATTTTAACAGGGCTCCAAAATGAGGGGCTGGCTGGGGGTGGTGGTGCTTGAATTGGTGCTGGTATCTCTTGGGGCAGCCTTGACGCCGTGCAGCCGAGGCTCGGATTGTGCCGGCGGCCACTGCTGCACAGACAATGGGCGCCAGTTCTGCTGCTCACCACCCGGCCGCCAGTCCTCCAACTACTACGAAGGCTACGTCCTCCCTGGGTCCCTCTTCTTTGCCACCCCCAACTTCCTTTCTTCTAAACTCCTCAGCAGAATAGGGGGATGGTTCAGGTTCAGCTGGACAGGGCTGTGGGTGGGGCTGGCGGTTTCCATCCTCCTGTCCATTCTGCTCAGCGCCCTCTGCTGCCTCTGCTGCAACGGCTGCATAGGCAATCGGTTTTGGCGCCGGAACAACCCCTACGACGATCCTGCCTATGGTGCTCTTTTCCTCGAACCCCTCCGCCGATGGGGTGAAGAGAGGTTGAAGAAGGAGGAATGCCGATGTCCGGTGGGGGCGCAGTCTTCATCCCCTTCCCAGGCTTCGTCTTTGGGGGATGGAGGGGCCAGCGTTCGTCCAGGCCTCCACCTCCGCCCTCTCCCACCAGCACTTACACCGGTCTCTAGCAACCTACATTCCTGTCTACGCTTGCGATCATCTGCCGAATTTTCATCATTTCTTTTTTAATTGTCTACTGTTCACATGGTTTATTAGCTAAGCCAATTTTTCGTGAAACGATATTTGGGATTATTTTAAAAAAAATTTATGGGAGGAGCAAGGGCGGTTGCATCCGATTTTTGAGACTTCTATTTTTTCCGCAGAAATTTTGAGTTATCAAAAAAATTTGGTCTAAAAATATTGGATGCAACACATTTATAACAACCCTTGTTTCTTTAAAAAAATGCTTCTTAAGCAATATAGTCTGTATAAAAATATGAACATGATTGAGTATAGATTACTAATCTATGAAGAAGACGGAGCTGGTGACCAGAATTCGGCTTTTTCCATAGGCTTTAGTTAAACTTCAATCGATTCGCTATGCCCACGTACTTGTCCATGATATGCCTTGCCATACTGCCCGAATTTATCTGACTGTGAACTAACAATGTCGTAGTTGAAACAAGAAGCTCTCTTTCTTAGCCCTGTTTCTTCTTTATGGAAAGAAAAACACTCAATTGGCCTAATTATAGTTGTCTCAGCAGCACTGTACTAACTACATCTAAGCCCAAGCATGACTATACTTCTGCTCCAAGAACTTACCCTATGCATGTTCCAAAAAGAACAATAAATTTGAGCAGCCGATGAATTTGTGATGCAAAACGGAGCTGTGCGGCGCGCCTCGAGTCCCGTGAGCAGTGCCTACGCCGACCCCTCCGATCCTCCTCCCCCGCCTCCTCCACCTCCACAGCGCTCCAGCATCCTTCGCGGCCGCAGTCCTACTCGCGTCCACTTTGCGGTCTCCCTTTCCAGCCCCAGTCCAGTATCCCATCCCAATGAACGGCCATTGGCATTAGAATAGGCGGCTTAGCAAATGAGGAACGTTCGTTGCGAGATTGACTGGTTGCGTGAGACTGACTCATTGATTGCCCCCCTAGACCCCATTTACACCTCTCATTCCCAGGCTCAATTAGGCCGCACCTGGTTGCAGGACGAGAAGGGGCTGTAAGCGATGGATGGCCCAGAGAGTCACTCCTCTAATCTGCTTAGAAGAGCCTGTGATCACACTACTCCGCTGCAATGACCTTCGCCATTAGTCACCGCCGCTTTATCAGTCGAGAGTTTTGTCTCCTCAGTGATGTGTCAAGAGCTTGTCTGACCAACCGACTCCATGCTACGCAGCCTGGCGTCCTACAGGGGCAAGGCGTGGGAGTTGAAGTGATGGGGAAATGTAGGCCCATGCTCAGGGCGCGAGCAAGCGGTGGGCATGGAACCGGTCAAGTTGATTGGGGCTCGCGCTAATGGCCTAAGCTGTAAATTGACTGTAGCCTTTTCCCGCCCTGCCACCTCTTCTCCAGCCCAGTCAGTCAGCTGTGTCTGCAAAGGTGCCTGGCAGCAGTCCTCCCCCACAAAGTTTCGTCCAATTCGATGGTCGCTTGGGGGGCGAGGGTGAGGGAATTGGGTGGGAACAGGTTCCTCCCCCCTCACACCTGCAAGCCGTCTCCACCTTCACTCGAGCTCCCCAGAGGCCTTCAGTCCCTCCAACTCCGCCTTCTCATGACGCGAACCTGAGGTGCATGGAGCCTGAGGGGTGGAGCCGTGCTGGTGGGAGGGGTACGAGTTTAGGCAGAGAGCGTAACGAAGGGTTGGTGGTGGGCTGTGTAGGAGGCACCTCCATATCCACACCTCCCTCCTTTCAGGCATTCTTACACGCCCCCGGCTCGGATTGGATTCACTCTCCCGCCCCTCCCTCATCCCAACTTTCACGCCGCTCTCCCTTCAATCCCCGCCTCTCAGCCGCCTAAACCCCCCCCCCTCGGCCAGGTTACCGAGAACCCCAGCCCTGTCCCTCCCAGAATTGGGGTCAATCCTCCCTGGACAGGAGCGAACCGCGAACCTGCTCTCTGCCTCTCTATTACCATTTCTTCAGGCACCCCAGCAGTTGATTATCGCTCGGCCAAGGCATGACGGGGCCTCTGCTTTTGCTGGCTCTTCTATCCTCAGGTTTCTGTGGACTTTAATTGCCATTTTTCTGCGATTCGGGATCTTCCATTACAGCAAATGCCTGTGGTCCTGGGAGGAAGCTAGAAGGCTTCACTGATGGGGAGTACTCCAGACGTGAGCCACACTATCCATTCCCCTTTCTTTGCTGTCTAGAGTAGAGACAACTCTTGCAGTGTTCTTTGACAACGCAGAGAGCAGCCTCTACGAGCCCTACTATGAGGATGCGGTGGCCAAAATGCCCAGCGACCTCTCATGCTCCTTCGGCGTTCTATTCCGCCCCTCCATTCTTCCCAGCACCTCCACTAAGGCCTGTTTATACTTACAGCCGGGCGAGCAGTGCGCCTGGGGCAACTACGGCCCGCCCAATGACGACTACGACTGGCGGCGAGGCACCTCAGGCACAGCTTTCTCTAATCCGCTCATCTGAGAATGCCTAGAGGAGGAAGAAACTGTTGCAGAAGGGCGGGCGGCAGTGCAGCGCAGCGAGCAGATCGACCCCCGCTGCAACGTCTACCGCCGCCTCGGCGAGACCTACTGCGTGCCGCAGACGCGACGCAACCTCGGAAAGTAGGCCCAGGCAGCCTCCTCCCTAGCCCAGCCATCCCTGGCCATCTCAGGGAGTACCAGCGACTGTGCCTGCTGTTCCGCGAGAACTGCTGGGAGCACTTCCGCCGGCACACCTTCACCCGCCGTGTGAAACGGCACAGCCAGGCCGCTGCCAGACGCCGCCAGGAGCGCGCCCGCCGCACCCTTCGCGATGCCGAGCTCCTCCCCAGTTCCCCTTCCTCATCTTCCTCATCCTCTCCCACTCGCAAACCTCCTCTGCTCCAGACGGGGAGTTCCTGTTCGCGGGGCGGCAGACGCGCGGCCCCCGTTCCGACAGCGCCATCCTGGGCACCCGCATCCAGTGCCAGAACGGACCCGGCACCCTCTCCTTCGAGTACTCTCCCTCTTCTCCCTCTCCTATCCTTGACCTGGGCTGGCTTTTGCAGCCAGTGGAACACGAACAGTGTGGGCCGTCTTTCCGTGTGCACGCGGGATCCGGCCACCAACCTGCGCAACTGCGGTCGCAGCTTCGGTCGGGATGATGAGACGCGTCAATCGTTCGCCTAGACCCCCCTTTCCCAACACTTCCACGGAGGGTGATTGTAAACCGTTGGACAGGGTGCAAGTGATCCCGCCCGCAGGCCGCGAGCCCTTCTACCTGGAGCTGGAGGCCACCAACTCCGACATCGGCGCCGCCATCATCGACAACCTCAGCTACGACGTTCCTTTCCCCCCAGCCTTCCATGAAGGAGGCCAATGGAGCCACTGGGGTGTCAGGCGGTGTTCTGCGAGGCGCAGGGCGGCGGTGGCGGCGGCGGTCCCTACGAGCGGCCCGGAGGCCAGGTGCTCCAGGGCTGTCCCTACCTGGGCTGCGACTTCAACGCCGGGACCACCTGCAACTGGAACATCCGGGTTCGGGGGACTTTGAGGGGCTCTTAGGAGTCTAGGCAGGGAGGGAATTGCCAGCTTGTAAAGAAGTGCATCCTTCATGTGGTCTAAGACAGGCCAAACCTGACAGGGCAAGGGCTCCCGGGACGGGCAGTGGAAGCAGGGCGGCGGGAAGCTCGGCAACCCCTCCACCGGCATCCGACAGGAGGACCCCGCCGACCTGTCCGGCAGCGGTTGGCTCCCTCTTTCTGCCCTCCTTCCGCTCACTGATGCAGGAGGGAAGCTGGAAAGAGATGAAGGAATGGCATCTGCTCATCCTTTTCCAACTTCTCTCCTCCATCAATCCCGTCTCTTGAAGGCTACGCCTACGTGGGCCAGAACGCGGGGATCATGTCGGACGCCGTGTTCGTGCTGGAGTCGCCCAGCTTCGAGCTAGGCGGAGACGCGGAGCTCTCCTTCGACATCTTCCGCATGTCCGCCCGCCCCATCATTGACGTTCCTTCCTGCCCTCAATCAGCCTGGCCCTCATTTTCGAAGTGATCCCTGCACAGGTCTGCTTCGACGACCCCACGATTCCGTCCAACTGCGGTAAGTTTACGGTGGCTCCGCTGATGGTGGACGACCGCTACAGTCCCTGGAAGACCGACGAGACCGTCCGCATCCCCGCCAACGTCCGACAGGTGCCCATTTGGTCTACTCAGTTGTAGAGGAGGGTTTGAGGAGGGGAAAGAGTTGCAGCTGTTCTTCGTGGTGGAGAACTTGAGCAACAACGAGTTCATCGCCATCGATCGAATTGCGGTCAGCGGCACCAATGAATGCACTGTCTACATTCCTTAGCAGCTTTCTGTCACTGGGAAGAGATAAGTTTTAATATATGCCACTTTTCTTGTCCTTTTTGGCATTTTGAGGGCGTTTGATTGTCCTGAGCAGCTTGTTGGCTTTTATGGTGATCTCTTTTTCATGAAAAATGTCTCAATGGAAATAACGTGAGGTCATCTTAGGAGCACGCAGCAATCATGCAGCATCATGCAAATGCAGGAAGAGAATAGTGCACACTAAAGCATCAAAAACAGAACTGAAAATCCTTGAGCAAAACAGAGATGCAGAGATATTTACACCGAAATGCAGCAGAAACTTTCTCAGAGCCATTGATTCAGTGAAGCGAGAAAAAGCGTAAAAGCCTAGCACTCAGCACAAATAGGCATCAATTGACTTGGCGTGGCCTTCTCTTTGCCTCTGCTTGCCGATAGTTGTACTTCTCCAGGTTGGTTACATTCTACAAAAAGAATAAAATTAATTCACAAAGGTAAACGCAAAAGGAACCTGCGGTGAATAGCGGTAGACGAAAGGCTCTGTGACGTCCACGGAGTCCTCGAACTTGACGCAGGCCAGAATCTCGCCGCCCAGCACTGCGAACTCGCCCTGCTCCACTTCATAGACCATGCCTATGCTCTCTCCCTCATCTTTTGCTCCACCAGGCCCCAGGCTATGGGACAGCACCAGTCTGGGTGGGAATGAGGCAGAAATCTTTGAGTTCGTCGGCGGCCAGACATCGACTGTGCACCTCGCCCAGGTCGAAGCTTCGCCGCCGCCGCGTCTCCCCAGCGCAGATCTGCTCCGAGCCCACCTCAATACCCCATTCTTTCACTCCTCCACAGAGAATGCAGGAGAGGCAGGAGACCCTGCAGGTGCTGCTGCACCAGGCCCTGGGCGGCGGGGGGCGAGTGGGCAGTGGACGTGGCCTGGACGGCCGCCAATTGGATGTTACTGGAGCTGCCGTCGTCGTCGTCATCGTCGTCGTTGGACGCCTCGTGCTCACAGGGCGAGGGCTTGGAGTAGAGGCGGCAACCAGGCGTACGGAGCCGTCAGAGCGCTGCAGGGGTTTGGAAAATGGTAATAGCGTTGGAAAACGAGAAACGTGAAGAGGGGTGAAAAGAAGAAAAGGAGGGGATGGAAAGAGGAAGCAACCCTGGAGCAGGCAAATCGAAGGCCGGCCTCGCGAGCCTCCCTGTCGATGCCAATGCGACGGCCGCGCGGGGTGAGGCAGCCGATGATGGCGATCTCGCCCCGGTGGAAAGAGGAAGCAACCCTGGAGCAGGCGAATCGAAGGCCGGCCTCGCGAGCCTCCCTGTCGATGCCAATGCGACGGCCGCGCGGGGTGAGGCAGCCGATGATGGCGATCTCGCCCCGGTGGAAAGAGGAAGCAACCCTGGAGCAGGCGAATCGAAGGCCGGCCTCGCGAGCCTCCCTGTCGATGCCAATGCGACGGCCGCGCGGGGTGAGGCAGCCGATGATGGCGATCTTGCCCCGGTGGAAAGAGGAAGCAACCCTGGAGCAGGCGAATCGAAGGCCGGCCTCGCGAGCCTCCCTGTCGATGCCAATGCGACGGCCGCGCGGGGTGAGGCAGCCGATGATGGCAATCTCGCCCCGGTGGAAAGAGGAAGCAACCCTGGAGCAGGCGAATCGAAGGCCGGCCTCGCGAGCCTCCCTGTCGATGCCAATGCGACGGCCGCGCAGGGTGAGGCAGCCGATGATGGCGATCTCGCCCCGGTGGAAAGAGGAAGCAACCCTGGAGCAGGCACTTTTTAACGTCTACATGATTCCTCTCCTCAGGCAACTCGAGGCTGTCGCTGGCCTTGGCGTCTGGGCCTATGCCGACGACGTCCGCCTAGCTGCATCCTGCCCCACCACACTCAGCATAGCCCTCACCATCCTAGATCGTTGGGCCAACAACTGGCAGCTGTCCCTTGCTCCCAATAAGTGCACGCGCTACAGAATAGGCCCTGGGACCTGCCCTGAGTACTCCATCGGCGGCTCAACCATCCCTCTGGCTCCTCAGGCGGGGGTCAAGGATCTCGGGGTGGTCCAGGGCCAGACGCTCAAATATGCCGCCCACCTCACCCATGCCTGCAACCGCGCCTCCCATTCAATCTTTCTGATTAAAAAGGCTTTTCACACCTCCTCCCCCTCCCTCCTCACAGCCGCCTACACCACCTATGCGCGCCCACTTCTCGAATATGCCTCCTCTGTTTGGGCCCCCTGCACCTCCTCTGAAATAGCCCGCCTAGAAGCAGTCCAACGCTGCTTTACACGCTATATCTTCAGAAGATGCCGCATCCCCCTCCCCCCGCAATGGCTACCCTGGCCGCCTGGCCTTCCCTGGGCTTGGAGACACTTAAAAGACGGCGCATTCTAACCGATCTTCTACTAGTTCACAAAAGCTTCCGAGTGTGTGCAGCCCTCTACATCGCCTGCCGAGGCGCCGTCAATGCAACTGCAGTATTCATGGCACGGTCACCGTATCTTTTTCCCACTTCTAAATTCCCGTCTCCGCGGTTGGCACCACTTTGTAGCCGTCAGCGCAGGCCCTGGGCGCAGGCGAGAGATGTGGCCGGGGCGAGTGAGTGTCGGTGGGCTGCTATCACTGCCGATGAAGCGAAGGGCATGCGGAGGGCCTTCCTAACTGCCATCACTGCAAAGCTAGACGCAAAACCCGCCGATTCAAATTATGCACACTGACATGCCCATTTCGTTCACTTCACGATCAGTGTCACCTTGTCCATGACCTGTTTCTGTTTCTCGTCTTACACGATGAGTAAATAGAAAGAAAGAAAGAAAGAAAGAGGCGAATCGAAGGCCGGCCTCGCGAGCCTCCCTGTCGATGCCAATGCGACGGCCGCGCGGGGTGAGGCAGCCGATGATGGCGATCTCGCCCCGGTGGAAAGAGGAAGCAACCCTGGAGCAGGCGAATCGAAGGCCGGCCTCGCGAGCCTCCCTGTCGATGCCAATGCGACGGCCGCGCGGGGTGAGGCAGCCGATGATGGCGATCTGGCCCCGGTGGAAAGAGGAAGCAACCCTGGAGCAGGCGAATCGCAAGGCCGGCCTCGCGAGCCTCTTAAGTGTCTCCAAGCCCAGGAAGGCCAGGCGGCCAGGTAAGCCATCGCGGGGGAGGGGGATGCGGCATCTTCTGAACACACAGCGTGTAAAGCAGCGTTGGACTGCTTCTAGGCGGGCTATTTCAGAGGGGAGGCCAGGGGGCCGAACAGCAGGAGGCATATTCGAGAAGTGGGCGCGCATAGGTGGTGTAGGCGGCTGTTAGGAGGGAGGGGGAGGAGGTGTGAAAAGCCTTTTTAATCAGAAAGATTGAATGGGAGGCGCGGTTGCAGGCATGGGTGAGGTGGGCGGCATATTTGAGCGTCTGGCCCTGGACCACCCCGAGATCCTTGACCCCCGCCTGAGGAGCCAGAGGGATGGTTGAGCCGCCGATGGAGTACTCAGGGCAGGTCCCAGGGCCTATTCTGTAGCGCGTGCACTTATTGGGAGCAAGGGACAGCTGCCAGTTGTTGGCCCAACGATCTAGGATGGTGAGGGCTATGCTGAGTGTGGGTGGGCAGGATGCAGTGAGGCGGACGTCGTCGGCATAGGCCCAGACGCCAAGGCCAGCGACAGCTCCTTGAGTTGCCTGAGGAGAGGAATCATGTAGACGTTAAAAAGTGCCTGCTCCAGGGTTGCTTCCTCTTTCCACCGGGGCGAGATCGCCATCATCGGCTGCCTCACCCTGCGCGGCCGTCGCATTGGCATCGACAGGGAGGCTCGCGAGGCCGGCCTTCCCCATCCGCCTGCTCCAGGGTTGCTTCCTCTTCCATGGGGGCGAGATTGCCATCATTGCTCGCCTCACCCCGCGCGGCCGTCGCATTGGCATCGACAGGGAGGCTCGCGAGGCCGGCCTCCATCCGCCGCTCCAGGGTTGCTTCTCTTTCCACCGGGGCAAGATCGCCATCATCGGCTGCAGCAATACGCAACTGAACTCGAAGCAATACGTACAT
>JASANA010006589.1:0-59514 GCA_030248095.1 Ptycholaimellus sp. GST1_10
AAATATTATAAGTGTGGGGTTTGCGTTGCAAACCCTTAGATTTTGACATTTAAATATTATTTACATGGAATGCTGGCCATTTACATGCCGATAAACTTCGTTTATCGACCTGTAAATGGTTTCGGCTTGCTTCCCTTTGGTCATCAAGCCTCATGTGTCGGGTCTATGCAGAGCTGGTTTTGCTACCGCAAAACCACTCTGAAAATATAACAAGGAGATTTTAGAACAGGTGGTGGTTTTGCATACGTTGTTATACAAAACCACCATCCTGGTTTTCCACGTTGTGGAAAACCAGGGAATATAACTATGTTATTTAACCTCTTGAAGCTCCAACAGATTTCAACTTTATATTCTGTGTATCCAGGAGAATATTTTATCTTAATTTTAGATTTACCATTGATATTTGTTTGATACTTCAGCTTCACCTGGTTTTCCTGATGGGAAAACCAGGGAAAATTGCTAAATTATTATAATATGTTTTGCCTTCTGCATGACAGGGGTTGCTAAGGTGGGCAACCCCAGTCATGGGTTTGGCAATGAAATATTACCCACCTAAATATAATTTTCCTTTCTGTGAATATATGGTTTCTATATTTATTGTAGATACAAAAAGAAAATTCCCTTCTACCATGGATTTTATTATATGGTATTAATGGATTGACAGGTTATAATTTTATTTGGAAAAACTTTTTAAAGAAATATGGGGGCGCGAGGGAGCACAGGACAGGCAGCTTTGACAGGTAGTGAGGGTATGAGATTTAAAATGAAAGAGTTTCAAAAATGATTGATTTTTGAGTTGGCAAGGAAAGAGAAGAAGGGGATGGAAATGAAAAGGTGCAAAAGAAAACAAAAGGCCGCACGAACCCCCCGATCCCCGCCCAGCGCAGCCGCGGCCGCCTTATTTTATTACAGATGTGATTGCATTGTATATGTTGATGAAATATGTATCCATACATCAAGGTTGTAATGGTTGGTATATTGGGATACCTAAGTTATTAATGAATATATTTATTTGCAGAATTGATTGGTATCCATATTTTGATGGGAATATGGTTGGCATCCTGTAATATATTTGGGTTACACAGGTTTGATTTTAATTTCATTAAATACATGAAAAAGGATTAAATTGCAGGTGATGGAATATACAATACTTTGATGATATATTATTTGGTGATATTATTGGTTTGGTATTACAGGTAATGGTGTATAGAGCATTTTGATTTATTATTTGTGCTGAATATGATATTTGTGTTACCATATTTGTTGATATATTATTTGGTGTATTATTTGGTGATATATTATTTGTGATGAAAAATATATACTGAATCTGGTAACCCAGCCCCACCTATGTATGATTTTTGGTAATAGATTTCCTAGTTAAATTCAACTTGAATTGTGGTCACTCGGGACCCACCTATGTAGTGTATTTCCTTGACTTTTGCTCGAGGCAATTACAAAAAAAAAAGAAAAGAGACCCACATTTGGCTTGCCAATGGTACCAGTTATTTCAGTTAATATTGGGCTGGCGCGAACGGAGCTTTAGCGGAGTGTCAGCGCCCAGCCCCTCTTTTCGACCTAGGTGTATGTTTTCGGGGTCATTGCTAGATCTCAATTTTGATAAGGCTGTTGCTCATCACATAAAGCCCCAATTGCTTTAATTCTTTTTGCAATGGAAAGAACAACATCGAATTGACTATAGTTTATCTTTTGACTTTTGCAAAAAACTATTTGTTTTACTATGAAAAATGCAAAAAACCATTTGTCCGAACTCCTCCTCCTCCTCCTCCTCCTCCTCCTCCTCCTCCTCCTCCTCCTCCTCCTCCTCCTCCTCCTCCTTCTTCTTCTTCTCTCCGCTCTTTCAATGGACGTAGAGGTATTCAGTTCTTCCCCCCACCACCCTTCCCCGGGTCACTGGGCCTCATGTATTTAGCTCTTCAGTTAATCTAAGTAGCCATATGCGCCAGTGGCGTAGTGGTGTAAGCAATTGGGCTGATGGACGAAAGTGGAAGGTTTGAATCCTTGGCAGTCATTCATTTTTATTTTTGTGCATTAAAGTTGGGAAAACAACTGGTACCATCGCCAGGCCAAAAATAAAACTATTTTTCCTGCAAAAATCGATTGGCCTAAGTATAAGTCAAGAAAATTGCTCAAAAAAATAAGTTGCTGATAAGTTTGCATTGTATTTTTCAATTTTAAATATTTTTTTTGTTATATTTTTTGAACAAGTTTTTTTTATTTATTATTCTTTATATATCGAATAAAATATAAATTAAATATTTAACCAACAATATAAAATTAGAATTTATACATTTTATACTATATTAAAAGTGGAAGAAATATATGGTACCATCGGCAGGCCAAATGTGGGTCTCTTTTCTCCAAATTTTGTAATTTCCTCGAGCAAAAAGCCAAGGAAATACATCTACTACTAGTGGAATCTGCTGCGTCATCTGCATTTTGTTTTTGGGCACGCATGGAAAGAGACACTGAACTGCGCGCCAAAAACAAAATGCAACTGTCCAAGCAGCAGATTCCACTAGTAGTAGATGTATTTCCTTGGCTTTTTGCTCGAGGAAATTACAAATTTGGAGAAAAGAGACCCACATTTGGCCTGCCGATGGTACCATATATTTTAGTTATTGGGCTGGCGCGAATGGAGCTTTAGCGGAGTGTCAGCGCCCAGCCCCTCTTTTCGACCTAGGTGCACGTTTTAGGGGTTATTGCTAGATCTCAATTTTGATAAGGCTGCTGCTCGTCACAGAAAGCTCCAATCGTTTTAATTCTTTTTGCAATGGAAAGAGCAACATCGAATTGACTATAGTTTATCTTTTGACTTTTGCCCAAAACTTTTTGTTTTACTGTGAAAAATGCAAAAAACCATTTGTCCGAACTCCTCCTTCTCCTTCTCCTTCTCCACATCTATTCAATGGACGATAGTAGGTATTCATTTCTTCCCCACCACCCTTCCCCGGGTCCCTGGGCCTCATGTATTTAGCTCTTCAGTTAAATTGGTAAAAGGAAAACTCGGTCCCAGGAAAACTCGGTCCCTGGGAAAACTCGGTCCCGGGAAAAGTCGGTCCCTGGGAAAACTCGGTCCCTGGGAAAACTCGGTCCCTGTAGAAAATAACTCCCGTACTAGCATGGCCTCTGTTATAGCTTGGTTCTTGGCAATGCCTATGTCTATTCATGCATTGCAAGTTTGACAAACTGTTTGAAGATAGTTTCTTTGACCTGCATGGACAGTTGGTTCTTGCTGAAGAATCTTGTGGCAAATCAGGACCAGTTTGGAGACAGAGCAATGTCAAATCAGAATTTAGCCGTAATGTTTATTTAGGTGTACAAAATTAAGAGATAAAGTAGCAATTAAGGGATCAAAGTTGTGATCAAATTTCTCAATTGGTGTTATTTATTTATTTTAAAAGCAGAGGTATTATCAGGTATTATTTATAATCAGGAAGGTTGGTCCAAGTAGGTTATAACCTGCATTTCAAAACATTGACATTTACATGATTCAAATCGATGCTCTTTTCCAAGTCTTAGTCTAAAACCCTCAAAAATATCAAAATAGGGTTGTACAAGCTAATTTTAGCTTTCCCTCAAGTATTTCCAAGCACCGACTTTTGGTTGGACCAAGTTTTGCTAGGGACCGAGTTTTCCCAGGGATCGAGTTTTCCTAGGCACCGAGTTTTCCCGGGACCGAGTTTTCCTAGGGACCGAGTTTTCCTAGGGACCGAGTTTTCCTAGGGACCGAGTTTTCCCGGGACCGAGTTTTCCTAGAATCGTTAAATTAAGTGGTCATATGCACTTGTGCTATAGTGGTGTAAGCGTTTGAGCAGATGGATGAAATTGGAAGGTTCGAATCCTTGACAGGCATTCATTTTTGCGCGGCCGCAGGCCGCCTGCCGCAGAGGGCAGGGCAGTCAGAGCTCCGGAGGCCGTAGGGCATGGGTGCGGAGGCCCCGGAGCGCAGCCTAGCATGCGAAGCATGCTAGGCGAAGCGTAGGGGCCGTAGCACCCATGCCCGGAGGCCGCAGGAGCTCTGGCGCCCTGCCCGGAGCGGCGGGCGGCCAAGGCCCGCTTATACAGTTACCCCATTTTTCGTCCGTCTGTCCGCATATATATATATATTTGTGGTTCCGGAGCCCGTACTCCTCGGTTTTTCAATGAAATTGGCTGAACTTTTGCATGAAGGTCCGTCTGGGTGGTGGCTCGGGACGTTTTTTTGCGCTTGGCGTAATTTTGATTCGTTCTTGAATTATGGTCAAAAAACCTCGAAAATTGAGGCCTCAAAATTCGAAAAATTTTCGAAAATTGCAATTTTTAAATAAATAGTTATATTATTATTATTAAAACACCTCAGAAATCATTTTTTCAGAACTTGAAAGGGCATGCGGAATGACATGATTTATTTAATAACCGAATTAGTAATCATTTTTGAAAATAGCCCTAAATGAAACATGACAATTTATGAAGCTTCCAGGCCGCGCATCTATTGGCGACAGCCGATATTACCTTGTTATTTTTGTGCGTTTAAAGTTGGAAAAACAACTGGTATTATTGCCAGGCCAAAAATAAAACTTTTTTCCCAAAAATCGATTGGCCTAAGTTTAAGTCAAGAAAATTTATCAAAAAAATAAGTTGCCAATAAGTTTACATTGTATTTTTCAATTTCAAATATTTTTTGTTATATTTTTTCAGCAAGTTTTTTTATTTATTATTTTTTATAAATCGAATAAAATATAAATTAAATATATAACCAACAATATAAAATTGGTATTTATACATTTTACACTATATTAAAAGTGGAAGAAATATCTGGTACCATCGGCAAGCCAAATGTGGTCTCTTTTCTCCAAATTTTGAAATTGCCTCGAGCAAAAAGTCAAGGAAATACATCTACTGCTAGTGGAATCTGCTGCGTCATCTGCATTTTGTTTTTGGCGCGCATGGAAAGAGACACTGAACTGCTCGTCAAAAACAAAATGCAACTGTCCAAGCAGCAGATTCCTCTAGCAGTAGATGTATTTCCTTGACTTTTTGCTCGAGGCAATTTCAAAATTTGGAGAAAAGAGACCACATTTGGCTTGCCGATGGTACCAGATATTTATTAAAATTCAGAGGCCTAAATCAAAATTTCAAGAATTTTATCATCTGGAGCAGACTGTGAGCTTTCGATTGATATGTATATGTCCTAGGTTTCAACCTACCAGTCTTCCAATCAATTTGGTGACACGCAACCATGCAAAAACTCGATCACCCATTCATAACTAGGGCGCTGTCGCGCCCTAGGACAAAGCCGTTCAAACGAAACTTTTAACTTTTAAAATTGAACAAACCGATGTATATGTCTTTGAAATTTGAATTTCTCAAAACTTTTAATGCAGTGTGGATTCAAACACATCTGGCATATTACCTTCTCCAGCCCAAACTATGCACGGAGATGGTGTCCACGCGGTAAGGCCTGGTCACACCCTTGTTCGCCCTCATTTCTGTCGCATAGTTTCGATCGTAGCTGCAAAGACATGTGAATAGAAAGTTTTTGAACAATTGTTCAGACATTTATAAGACTCAACCGAATGTGCTGAAGGTGGGCAAAATATGCTGATTGTGAGTGAAGAGTAGAGGGAAGCTCCAGGCCAGGCGGGTAGAAAGCGTTGCAGTTGTACAGGGCGTAGTTGGCACGACGGGTCCAGTTAAGGCTGTCCAGAAAACTGGGCAGGGGCTGCAACGGCAGCGGCACCAAGTAATCGTCCAGATCCACAGCCGCCATGTACTTGTAGCGACCCGCAGTCCTCAACGGCGCAGCTGTGAGCAGTGATCAGCACCTGGAAAAATTGGCGATCCATCCATTTCATTTCCACCTCGAACCATTTTCCATCCATTTCATTTCATTTTGCATTTGCTGATCCTTTGAAATGGAAAAATTGGAAAATGGAAATGGAATGCTCATCGTTTGAGGTCGTTTGAGGTCGAAACCTGGAGTTCGGTGCTACGCCGCCCCAGCCAGAGCCGGACTCAACGCGCTCCGTCTCCCGCTCCCCTCCACCACCCCCCTCGCCTACGTATTAGACTATGTCTCCCTCTCCATCACTCCGTCCCCAGTCTCATCCATCCCTATCCCAGTGACCTCAGCAGGCGCAGGCATCACTCAGCCAGCCCTGTCTAGTCTTCCATTTTCAGTTTGAGGAGCTTTGCTTTACACTTCCAAGTCTTCTTTATGGTGTTCCTGTCTCCCTTGATGCTTGTTGCGGGTTCAACAATCACTTTTGTTGCCATCGGAATCAATGGTTTGGCCCGAAAATCTGGACACAGAGAAATGTATGGATCAGCAACTGGAAATGGAAAAACTGGAAAATGGAAATGGAAAAGTCGACCCGAAATTCCAGGCATTTGCATTTCCAGGTGAAATGGAAATGGAAATGCCCACCTAGGTGGAAAAAAAAAAAAGAATCCATTTTTTTTTTCCATTTCCAGGCACCTGGAAATGGAATGCTTTTCACTGGCTGTGAGAAAGCTTTCAGGGACATATAACATAAATAAATTTTAGCCAATTTATTTTACAGGCTAGCTGTAAAATTTAGCTGTAAAATAAATTGGCTAAAATTTTCAATAAAAACAACAAATTTTGCAAACAAACAACGAAATTGGCTAAAGTTTGCAATTTTTCGAAAAAGGTATTGGAAGAGGGACTTGTAGGAGGAGAACCTAAGGAGACAGTCGTTGATGGCACCGTGCTGGCCGATACGGAAAAGGCTGTCTGCTGGGTTTTGGCCATCGGGAAGGCTGGGCAGCTGAGGCCAGGGCACCAGCTCTACACCCTCCAGGGCCTCCAGCCATCCCATCACTGCCGGCGTCAAAGAAGAGACGTAGACAAAGTATTTGTCGGCGCCCAATGCCTTGGTCCTCCAATTGGGCTTGCCGCAGCCTTGGGGGATTTTTCGGATTTTGGGAGACTGCGAATCGCTACCTAGCCAAGCTTGAATGCTAAATGATGCTAGGTGGAATCAATGTTAAGCAACCAGAAAGGTGCATGTTCAATGTTCAATCAAAAGTGGTGGACCTAAGAATTTATCGAATTTCTTTAATAAAAAACTAGTCGCTGCTAGCAGGGAAAACATATTTATCATTGAGGTATTATCTAGGCTTGCACTGAAGGCCTAGGTATTAGAATGGATTCATTCGTTCTATCATAACAGGTTGAAACCAGATATGGAAATGCTGCAGAAGCTCTGTCCAGTCTGCGGTCAAGAATAGTGGCGCAACGCACAAAGCCAACTGACCCTCGAAAACGCTCGGCTCTTCAGCAGGGATCCGGGCATTGATTTTCACCTCTCTTTTTTTCAGCGAATCTAAAAGTAAATTTTTACTCCATTACTAAATGCAAATAATTAAAAAAATACTAATAATTCTTACCTATACAGTTTTTATTTCACATTTGACAAATTCGTGTATGATTTTCTGAGCACTTTCACTTGTGTTCGCGACAAGTAAATTGGAAAAAGAAACGAAGGAGAGGAAAAATTAAATTAAATTAACCATTTGAATGAAGCTCGAGAATATCGTCTTCTTGCAGCTCAAAATCTACAGGCAGTTGAAAGGAGAGCAAATGCGACCACCAAATACACTTCACTGCATAGTCATTGGGACAGCGGATCTCGGTTGCTTTCGTGTTGCCTGCACTTGTTGCCAACATTTCCTTTCACTTTTTGCCTTCGAAGTACACAAGAAAAATAACTTCATTGGTAAAGTTCAATTAGCAAATCTTGAGGTTAAATTTTAACACTTTTTGCGCGGCCGACGGCCGCCTGCCGCGGAGGGCAGGGCAGTCAGAGCTCCGTAGGCCGGAGGGCATGGGTGCGGAGGCTCCAGAGTGTAGCCTAGCATGCGAAGCAAGCGAGGCGAAGCGTAGGGGCCGTAGCACCCGTGCCCGGAGACTGGAGGAGCTCTGGCGCCCTGCCCAAAACGGCGGGCGGCCAAGGCCCGCTTAAGCAGTTACCCCATTTTTCGTCCGAATTCCGCATATATATATATATATATATATATATATATATATTTGTCCGTTCGCGGCCAGTACTCCGCGGTTTTTCAACGAAATTGGCTGATTTTTTGCATGAAGGTCGGCCTGGGTGGTGGCTCGAGGCGTTTTTTTGCGATCGGCGCCATTTTGATTGGTTCTGGATTTATGCTAAAAAATGTCTAAAATGTGGGCCATAAATTTCGAAAAAGTTTCGAAAAATCGCATTTTCATTTTATTAACTTTTTATTACTATTTAAATGCCTCAGAAAACAAAACTAGGCGTATACCAGTTTCATTTTACTTTTGTTTGATAATCATTATCATTTCTTGATTTATATCATTGCTCAACATTAATAATAATTTTAAATATTTGAAACAATATATTGAAAAAGATATGGTTCAGACATTGAATATTTTGAACTGAAAATTTGCAGATAGTATTATTTTATGGCTCTAAGGATGTAAGGATTATAAAAATATGTGATGTTTTTTTTAATTTTGCAATTTTGATATGGAAATTGGCCGCGCACTTATTGGCGATAGCCGATATTACCTTGTGTTATAAGAAATTCTAAAATTTACTCGCTCAAACGGCACTTGCTCACTATGGACGGAATCGGAGCAATAAAATTGGTTTATACCTTGGATCATGAACTGATGTTGTCCTCCCTGATTGATGCTAAGACTTGGCATCTCTATTTCACCGCATTGATGAATGGCAATCGCTTTCAATGTAGGCATTGCATCTCTTAGGTCCAGGTAAAATGCGTTGTAAATAAAAACGCCAGCCATCAAAGGATCAGCAATATTAGCTTCATTTGTTGCTGTTGAAATCTGCAGAATATAGTTTTATTTGAAATCTATTTCTTTGCTCATTTCATTTTATAAATTTAGCTCGCTTATTGATATAAATTTAACTGCAATTTGGGGACCACAATGGGTGCGGTACAAAGCTGACTCTTTATGCACTGATAATTATATGCCGCTTTTAAAATTGTACTGGACAGCTTTGCTAACTTGATGATGGGTGCGTCCTTTTCTTGGTCGATGGAAAATTACAACTCCGATGGAAAATAGCAGCAAATATATCAATGCGCGCAAAAACTTTAATTTCATTTGCAGAAACTTACATCTACAGTATTTATTGTAGCTTGCACATTTCACTCACTACACACACCATCACCACATGTCACAGTAAAGGCAGATAGATTGATTGTCGGAAACTGTACCTTAATCTGGAGCACAGATGCTCTGCCAACACATCTCTGTACAATGTTTATCAAACAATTTTAGCTACCGATTTAGAGAGAGATTTTTATCATTCTGCTCGGTTATTCAGTGTTATTTGAGACAATGACAATGATTCACAAAAACTGGCGAGTTTTCAAGCGAAGAATGAGCACCTTACTAATGGCGTCTATTCTTGTATTGTTTGCGTACATCTCTTACCCGGTAAATTATATCCCATTCCATTTGCTTCTATCTTTTCTATGCACTAAATTACGCGATCATTTTAAAAATTTGAACCAAAACTAAAAATGCAAGTAAACAGATTTCGTAGTTTAATTTTTGCAAGCTTCGTTTAAAACTCCTCACAAAAGATGAATTATGTCATGAGTCATTAGGGAGTCAATTGAGAAACACACGGGGGCGGGAGAAGTTCGACATTTCGTCTACCATGCCCTGCATAAGACCGGCAGTTCTCTTGTTCGCCAACACCTGCGCCGTTTCTGCGCTCTGAGGAACCTCACCTGCTTTACCAACCAAGTTTAGCCAACTTTCTGGATAAAGTTCATATGCTTCTAAAATTTGTTGTATTTTCCGGTTCGATTACGTATCCAATCTTCATATTTATAGGGAACTCCGCTAAATTTGGGCAACATTAATTTGCTCGCATATGCTCAAGTCGTGAAAATAGCAGTTTTTTTGATTTTGCATTTAACTGAGCTATCAAAACGGACTTTTTATTCTTTGGTCTTTAATTTTTGGTCTATAAAAATAGATTTAAAGTTGAATTGTTAAAATCCTGCCAAGGGTTATGATTCGGAATAATGCAACAAAAGTAAAACCATAGCTGCTCTTTAAGCAATTAATATTTCTTATTTTATATATGTATGAGCGTATAAGCTCAGAAAATGTTTGAATTACTGATCTTTGATCATTTTGGATGGCTTGATCGATCATTAATTAATCAACAAATGCACAGAAATGCGGAATTTGACGGAACGAGTGTGAAACTTGAGAAATGCTTGGACTGGACGCAAGGGGACAAGGAGACGATGAGTGTCTGCCAGGCCAGACTCAGTCACAACAGCGGAAGGGAGCTGGAGTTCGACAGAAGCTCTATGACACCATTTCGACTACTCCACGGCTGCTGCCCACGCCTGCTTCACCGCATCCAGTCCAACAGCTAGTCTAGATTTACTAAAAGTCTTCGACAATCAATGCTGCTGGAGCCATATTTTTTACGAGGAGGGGTTGAACTTGCAAATTCAATTATCCAGTACCTGATGCAGATTTTCGTCTAGAGGGTAAGCAAATGATTGAGCGAAACTGGGAAACGAGCTCAAGAAAGCGAAACACAAAATATCTGGTCTTGAAATTGTTCGCTTATCAGGTACGGAGAGTATAATTTTCGACGGGGTGGTGGACCATTTTCAAATGAATGCCGACGCAGCCATTGCATTTATCCGCAACCATACGCACAGGGACAGCTTTCGCTTTACGATGCTACGAGACCCAGTAAAGCTTCGATTTTCTCTTGTTTCAAGCAACGGAATAAATTTTGAGTTCTCCATTTAAAATTATGTCATAAAAATTTTAAAAAATGTTCTCATTTCTGCTCTACAATTCTCAAAGCAATATTGAGCTTATGTAATGATGACAATGCAATTGGATGTACTGATGAGCTTGGATTCTGTAGGTGGACAGCTTCATATCTTGGTTCTACATGTACAAGCAGAACCCCGACTACGCTGACTTTCAGTCCATGCTGGATGGTGTTAACACTTTGGACGATTTTCTCCCCTTGCTACAGCGGAGTTACAACTATACGTTGGTCCTTTTCTGCCATAATTATTTGGACTATTTCTGCCAGTTTTAATCGTGCGAAATTTAAATCTGCTTCTTTATGTCCTTAAAAAAGGGCACAGTTTGTAGTCGGCGATTTAAAATTATTTTAGCACATTGAAAAAGTTTCAAAAAAAGCCCCAACAATTTTTATTGCAGTGAACCGGGCTACCAGCTGGTGTCAGCCATGTGGAATGCGCAGTCGCGAGAGCTGGGCTGGAACGGGCGTCGAGAAGGGATGGCCAATGTCCTGCGCTACCTCGATCGCCTCCATTTTGTTGCCATCTACGAGGTCCTGCCCTTTCTTTTTAGTCCAGCTTCAGTCACATTTTCCCAACATCCAGGTCTTTTAATATCACTTTTTTAAAGTTCATGAAATTTTTCCCAATTCATCTTCCAAAAATTTTTTTTATAAATTAGCTGCTCTAGAAAATATAAAAGCACAGCCTTTGAAAACCACTTTGTTTTTTCCAATTTTTCCATTTTTTCCAATTTTTTTCAATTTTTGTCCAATTTTTCCAAATTTTTTTCAATTTTATCTTCCAAAACGAAGTTTACACATTTTCTCCTCCATTAAAAAACTCTTCCCCTACTGCCTCAATTACTTCCCAACCCAGCAGCAGCCCAGTTCAAGCGACAGCTGAGAGTGCAGGAGCTGGAGACCTCGTTCGATCTGCTGCAACAGCGTCTGGGCTGGCCTATGGACTTCTTTCGTCTGGAGGTGGAGCACTACCAGACGCAAGCTACCAAAGCCAAGGCCAATCTCTCTGCTCACACCCTGCACTCCATTCGACGCCTCCAGTGGGCGGATCGCCTCCTCTACGACAAAGGCAGCGCCATCTTTGCCCGCTACCAGCTGCGCCGTCGAATGGCTGCCTTTGGCCAGCAGCTGCTCAAGTTTTGGCGCTGATCATTTCCCTGCTGCTCTACTCTTCAACTGATCCATGGGGAATGGAAGGGGGAATGGAATCGGCAGCGCTCCTGGCTTTTTGTGGATTCTGTGGAAAAGCAAAGTATCGAACTGAATGGACGAATCAAGCTGCTTGCATTGTTGGAGATTTTCAAAGGCTGATAGGGATCATTGCACTGAAGGAATTGTTGAAAGGCTGACTAGAGTACCAGCTTCACCAGAAAGAATCACAAGAAAGGATCACTTAACTAGTTCCATTAGGGTTCTTCTCTGTTAGTTTTCTTAGTCCTCTTCTGTTCTATGGACGATATCTTCCATTCACGCCAATTACTGATCTGTTTTGCTTCTTTTGGGAAATTTTCTTTCGCACACTTTCGTAAATAAATAAAATGTAAACATATTTATCGGAAACGAAATTATTGTTTTTAAATTTTTCGAATAATAAGCTGTTGTCTAAAGAAAATTTATTTTCAAGGTCTGTAATTCACGGCTACAAAGTCATATATGAATGGATAAACATTTTCATGCGAATCGATGTACATTTTCACGCAGTATTTTTTATTTATCTAATGTCATCTTTAACTATGCAGAATGTTATCATGGAGGTGCATTGATTATTTATTATATGGAGGGAAAGCTCTTCATTATAGGGAGGGGGGCTGATATGCAAAATTGAATTTGCTATAACACAGGGGGTCGGAAGTGATCTTTTGTTAACGACTGCTGTGATTCATAGGAAGCACCTATATAGACGTTCTTGGGCTCAAAAAATACCGGCAAATCAATCAGAATTAAGCGATGGTGAAATCCGTTTTGACATGGACTGCTCCAGTGAAAAGCTGCAATACTGAATGTGAACCGGTATTTAATTTTGGATTTTAGAAGACGTGATTTCTACCCAGTGTTTAGATGTTTCAGCTGAAAATATGCTCTTAGGGGGTCAGAAAGCATTAAATTCTGCATTTAGAGACTTCAGTCAACTACCCAGTCGTTGTATGTTACAAAAATTAATGACTTAACATCAGGAATCAACGATTTAGCAGCAATCAATTTTGCATATTTGCCTCAACTGTGTGGGTATAGGGAAGCTTTCCCTCAATAGTACCCATTATCAGGTACTTTATTCTTGAAGATGTTATCATGCTAATGAAATGATCTAATCTTCTAATGTAGCTAATCTTATATATATAAAATATCTGGTACCATCGGGAGGCCAAATGTAGGTCTCTTTTCGCCAATATTTGCAATTGTCTCGAGTAAAAAGTCAAGGAAATACAATTTCCAATAGTGGAATCTGCTGCGTCATCTGCATTTTTGACCGCGGAGCGGCCCGAAGGGCCGCTCCGCGGTCTATAGAGGTTACTAAACTTTTGTCCTGATACGTATATATATATATATAACTGGTACCATCGGCAAGCCAAATGTGGGTCTCTTTTCTCCAAATTTTGTAATTGCCTCGAGCAAAAAGTCAAGGAAATACATCTACTACTAGTGGAATCTGCTTGGACAGTTGCATTTTGTTTTTGGCGCGCAGTTCAGTGTCTCTTTCCATGCGCGCCAAAAACAAAATACAGATGATGCAGCAGATTCCACTAGTAGTAGATGTATTTCCTTGACTTTTTGCTCGAGGCAATTACAAAATTTGGAGAAAAGAGACCCACATTTGGCTTGCCGATGGTACCAGTTATTTCTTCCACTTTTAATATAGTATAAAATGAATAAATAAAATTTTTTTTTAAATATATGAAAAATAAATAAATAAAAATAAACTCATTGAAAAAATATAACAAACATAAAAGAATCGAAAATATATTTAGATATTAATGGATAGAAAAATAAAAAATATTTTGTTTTTATTTAATTATTTAAAAAATATAACAAAAAAAAATTCGAAAATCAAAAATACAATTCAAATTTATGGGCAACACCACCAGACACCACCACCACCACCAGTTGGTTGGAAGCCTAAGAGGTGTTGGAGAAGTCAAAGCCTACCCGCCACCAAATCTCTGAGCACAGCTTGTGTCGTAGTTGTCATTATCGGCGTCCAAGGTGGAGAAAGGTATCCCGTCAGCTGCGATGTGACTCAGACCGTGCCCTGCTGACCCTGTCGGCTCACCGATTCGCAGTCGGTATGCCTCCGTCTCCGTACCCACCTCAACACCTACACCCATACTTTCACCACCCTTTTCTTCTTCCGTTCAACGCAGAGCCACAGTGACTTGGAATGTAAAGAGAGGTTAGGCTAACCATAAACAGGCCATAGTCCTCGTATTTGCTGGTATCGCTGCAGTCTTCCAGGCTGATGCGGGCAGCTTCAAGGCCACAGAGTGAGGTGAGGCGATGGATGGAGTCCAGGCCGAGCCAGAAGCTTCCGCCCACCTTCACCTCCCCAAAGCCTCCCTTGTACTCTGCCCAGCTCCTGTTGAACGGGACACTCCCATCCACTCGCCTGAAACACCCCTTTCCTTCATCCATCCCTCATCACTCCTCTTCCTCCCCTCCTTACTGCTGGACGACGACCAACCCGCCGCCGCTCATGTCGCAGAGAACGCTGAGCTCCTCCTGCTGGATCCGGATGGTGTAGATGCCTTCTTCTTTGAACCCGTCGGCTAGGAGGTCTTGGCAGGTGTAGCAGACGGGTGGTATATGTTCATCTATTGGGTGGAGGATGGAGAGTATCCATGTACCGGAAGGATCTTCCTTAGGTGGTTCCATGAGCTTCACCAGACTGCAGGTCCGATTCTCCCAGTGGAAGGCCACACCACCAGAGGCTCCCTCACATTCACCCTCTCTGTCCAACTCTCCCATCAGACCCCAGGGGGAAAAGGTGTCACCTGGAATGTGCTGAGGCAAGCAGAGCGATCCAGACCCTGAATTGTCTCCAGGACTTCAAACTGATGGAGACTGGCCACCCGGAGGACGTCCATTCGTTTGCACAGGCTCACAATGCCTGCCAAACCAGCCATTTCAGCCATACACAATGGAGGAGCACCTGCAGGAGAACTGCTAGCAGACGGCTGATAGCGACTCCAGGCCTGGACAGGGTGCAGGGTGCTGGGCCGTTCCTTCAGGTTGCAGGCGGCGGAGAGCTGACATTCTCCACTCCCCTCCGCCCACAGAAGTGACAAGGCCCCCTCAAGCTTCCGTTGCTTGCAAACATACATGTCCCTATTTAAAATGGAACCCACCCCGCAGTTGGTTGGTTTTACCCACCCCGCCCCCCAGCGGCCCCTAAATTGTGACCAAAGTCAAGTTGGGTAGTTGGTTGATTTTATTGCATGTTTGACTGACAATTTTCCAAAAATTTTGTCAAAATGGAGTTGGTTGGTAAAAATCGGGGTGGGGTGGTGGGGGGGGGGGGGCGGGGTGGGGTCGGGGACATGTATGCTTGCAAAAGATCTAGAATAGAGAGACTCTCACTCGCTCCTCATCCAGTCGGGAACAGTCGGAGCGAAGGGTCGGTCCTGTGTAAAAGATGGGCCCTGCGAAATCACCTGGATCCCCCGTATAGCCCCCGGTCAGGCGCAGCAAGCCTCGTACAGCCGCTGAAGCCCAAGGCCAGCATTGAATGCAAAAGCACAGCCCTAGGGCCTGAGCAATTGAAGGAGAGCCAATAGTTTCTACTGGCTTTTTGGTTTGGCTATTTGAAGAACCTTTGGAGGCAGCGAATAGAATTGAAAGAAGCGAATAGAGTTGCAACCGTTTTGAAATAGAAGCAAGGCGAGGAATTCTTTCAGCATGCTGCAAAGGTGGGATAAAAGCGTTTGGGAATCAGTGCTGAGCTGGGAAGTTGCAGGGCTGACAACGGTGGCCATGGTGCCAGCAGAGCCCACCAAATTACTTCTGCTTTCATGGCCTGCCTTTGCCGGCCAGCTTTCATGCTCCTTTTATCAGCTTTCATAACTGGCTGCTACCGACACTTTAGCCTTTCATATAGCCATGTGATTCCCCATGTGACTGGCAAGGCAAATCCCTCATCAAGGGCGTAGCTGCGGCTTGTCAAAGTTGAGCAGTGAGCATGGACGCACCAGAGGCTGTCCACGAGCTCGCCAGATCATCAGATACCTTTGTGAGCTTCTTCTTCTGGAAGCAAACGTGTTGGCGGCCGCAGTCGAGGCCCAGCCATCTGCCCCCTCTGAGTCACTGCGCAGACGCAGTGAACGTTGCCCACTTTCCAGCGCCTGCCGCAGCCAGGCCTCTACTCTTATCGTAGTTAGCCTTCTTACCTTATTTCCCATGCTTTCTTTCTGGCCCTCCAAACTAGCTCAGTCAGTGGATGAAAATGGAGATCACGGTTAGTTGGTTAAGTAATATACAGCAGAAAAAGAGGGTAAAAAGCGTCTATGAATTGCACATTACATTTTTCGGCATGATCGGTGTCACCGGTGAGTATGATGCTGAGAGCAAAGAGATAACTTGAGACGACAGCAAGCACCAAGCACCAAAGCACCAAAACGAAGCACCAAAATATACACCTCCATATATACAAATAAGCCAGCAGGTGAGCGGCGGTTAAACAAATAGTTTTTTGCAAAAGTCAAAAGATAAACTATAGTCAATTCGATGTTGTTCTTTCCATTGCAAAAAGAATTAAAGCAATTGGGGCTTTATGTGATGAGCAACAGCCTTATCAAAGTCGACTCAGCAATGACCCCGAAAACATAACACCTAGGTCGAAGAGGCTGGGCGCTGACACTCCGCGAAGCTCCGTTCGCGCCAGCCCAATATTAACTGAAATAACTGGTACCATTGGCAAGCCTTTCAACAATTCCTTCAGTGCAATGATCCCTATCAGCCTTTGAAAATCTCCAACAATGCAAGCAGCTCGATTCGTCCATTCAGTTCGATAGTTTTGCTTTTCCACAGAATCCACAAAAAGCCAGGAGCGCTGCCGATTCCATTCCCCCTTCATTCCCCATGGATCAGTTGAAGAGTAGAGCAGCAGGAAATGATCAGCGCCAAAACTTGAGCAGCTGCTGGCCAAAGGCAGCCATTCGACGGCGCAGCTGGTAGCGGGCAAAGATGGCGCTGCCTTTGTCGTAGAGGAGGCGATCCGCCCACTGGAGGCGTCGAATGGAGTGCAGGGTGTGAGCAGAGAGATTGGCCTTGGCTTTGATTGGAGCTTGCGTCTGGTACTGCTCCGCCTGCAGACGAAAGAAGTGCCATAGGCCAGCCCAGGACGCTGTTGCAGCAGATCGAACGAGGTCTCCAGCTCCTGCACTCTCAGCTGTCGCTGGAACTGGGCTGCTGCTGGGTTAGGAGAAGTAATTGAGGCAGTCAGGGGAAAGTCTTTAAATGGAGGAGAAAATGTGTAAAACTTCGTTTTGGAAGATAGAATTGAAAAAAATTTGGAAAAATTGGACAAAATTGAAAAATTGAAAAAAAATGGAAAAATTGGAAAAAACAAAAAGTGGTTTTTGAAGGCTGTGCTTGCTATATTTTGAGAGCAGCTAATTTATAAAAATAATTTTTGGAAGATGAAAATTTGGAAATTTGGAGAGTTCATCAACTTGCAAAAAAGTGATAATTAAAAGACCTGGATGTTGGGAAAATGTGATTGAAGCTGATGGAAAAAGAAAGGGCAGGACCTCAGTAGATGGCAACAAAAATGGAGGCATTGAGGTAGCGCAGGACATTGGCCATCCCTTCTTGACGCCGTTCCAGCCCCAGCTCTCGCGACTGCGCATTCCACATGGCTGACACCAGCTGGTAGCCCGGTTCACTGCAATAAAAATTGTAGGGGCTTTTTTTGAAACTTTTGGTCAATGTGCTAAAATAATTTTAAATCGCCGACTACAAACTGTGCCCTTTTTTAAGGACATTAAGAAGCAGATTTAAATTTCGCACGATTAAAACTGGCAGAAATAGTCCAAAGAATGGTATCGAAAAAAGGACCAACGTATAGTTGTTACTCCGCTGTAGCAAGGGAAGAAAATCGTCCAAATTGTTAACACCATCCAGCATCGACTGAAAGTCAGCGTAGTCGGGGTTCTGCTTGTACATGTAGAACCAAGATATGAAGCTCTCCACCTACAGAATCCAAGCTCATCGAGTAGATCTAACTGAATGTGTCATCAATTACATAAGTCTAATATTGTTTTTTTGAGAGTTGTATGAGAAAAAATGAGAACATTTTTTAAAATTTTTTGTGACATAATTTAACCTGGAGAACTCAAAATTTATTCCGTTGCTTGAAAAAGAGAAATCGAAACTTTACTGGGTCTCGAGCATCGTAAAGCGAAAGCTGTCCCTGTGCGTATGGTTGCGGATAAATGCAATGGCTGCGTCGGCATTCATTTGAAAATGGTTAACCCACCTGATCTAAAAATTATAATCTCCGTACTCTGATAAGCGAACAATTTCAAGACCAAATATTTTGTGTTTTGCTTCTTGCAGCTCGTTTTCCAGTTTCGCTCAATCATTTGCTTACCCTCTCAACGAAAATCTGCATCAGGTACTGGATAATTGAATTTGCAAGTTCAACCCCTCCTCGAAAAATATGGCTACCAGCAGCATTGATTGTCGAAGACTTTTTGGAAATCTAGACTAGCTGTTGGACTGGATGCGGTGAAGCAGGCGTGGGCAGCAGCCGTGGAGTAGTGCGAAATGGCGTCATAGAGCTTCTTTCGAACTCCAGGCTCCCTTCCGCTGTTGTGACTAGTCTGGCCTGGCAGACACTCATCGTCTCCTTGTCCCTTTGCGTCCAGTCCAAGCATTTCTCAAGTTTCACACTCGTTCCGTCAAATTTCCGCATTTCTCTGTGCATTTGTTAATTTCAATTAATCAGTCGATCCAGCCATCGAAAATGATCACAGATCAGTAATTAAATACATTTTCTGCGCTTCATACACTCATACATATATGAATAAAGAGACATCTTAATATCTTAAAGAGCAGCTAACTGCTTTTACTTTTGTTGCATTATTCCGAACCATAACCCTCGGCAGGATTTTAACAATTCAACTTTCAATCTATTTTTATAAAGACCAAAAATTAAAGACCAAAGAATAAAAAGTCCGTTTTGATAGCTCAGTTAAATGCAAAATCAAAAAAACTGCTATTTTCACGACTTGAGCACATGCGAGCAGAATTGATGTTGTCCTAATTTAGCGGAGTTCTCTATAAATATGAAGATTGGATAGGTAATTTCCGAACCGGAAAATACAACAAATTTTAGTAGCATATGAACTTTATCCAGAAAGTTGGCTAAATTACATTGTTAAGCAGGTGAGGTTCCTCAGAGACGCAGAAAAGGCGCAGGTGTTGCGAACAAGAGAACTGCCGGTCTTATGCAGGGCATGGTAGACGAAATGTCGAACTTCTCCCGGCCCCGTGTGTTTCTCAAATTGACTTCCCTAATGACTCATGACATAATTCATCTTTTGTGAGGAGTTTTGAAACCAAGCTTGCGAAAAATTAAACACGAAATCTGTTTACTTGCATTTTCAGTTTTGGTTCAAATTTTTGAAATGATCGCGTAATTTAGTGCATGAGAAGATAGAAGCAAGATGGAGTGGATACTCAAGGTCTGCCGGGTAAGAGATGTACATGAAGCAATAAGAATAGAACGCCATTAGTAAGGTGCTCATTCTTCGCTTTAAAACTCGCCAGTTTTTGTGAATCATTGTCATTGTCTCAAATAACACTGAATAACCGAGCAGAATGATAAAAATCTCTCTCTAAATCTGTAATGTAAATCGTTTGATAAACATTGTACAGAGATGTGTTGGCAGAGCATCTGTGTCTCCAGATTAAGGTACAGTTTCCGACAATCAATCTATCTGCCTTTACTGTGACATGTGGTGATGGTGTGTGTAGTGAGTGAAATGTGAAAGCTACAATAAATACTGTAGATGTAAGTTTCTGCAAATGAAATTAAAGTTTTTGCGCGCATTGATATATTTGCTGCTATTTTCCATCGGAGTTGTAAATTTCCCATCGACCACCCCAAGGACGCACCCATCATCAATATCCCCCGGCTGGTCCAGTAGGATCCAAAAAGCGGCATATAATTATCAGTGCATAAAGAGTCAGCTTTGTACCGCACCCATTGTGGTCCCCAAATTGCAGTTAAATTTATATCAATAAGCGAGCTTAATTTATAAAATGAAATGAGCAAAGAAATAGATTTCAAATAAAACTAATACTCTGAATATTTTGACAGCAACAAATGAAGCTAATATTGCTGATCCTTTGATGGCTGGCGTTTTTATTTACAACGCATTTTACCGGCAGCGAAGAGATGAAATGCTGATATTGAAAGTGATTGCGATTCACCGATCCGGTGAAAGAGTAGATGCCAAGTCTTAGCATTTACAATCAGGGAGGACAACATCAGTTCATGATCCAAGGTATAAACCAAATTGATTGCTCCGATTCCGTCCATAGTGAGCAATGTCCTGAGCGAGTAAATTTTAGAATTTCTTATAACACAAGGTAATATCGGCTATCGCCAATAAGTGCGCGGCCGAGTTCCACATCAAAATCGCAAATTTAAAAAAAAACATCACATATTTTTATAATCCTTACATCCTTAGAGCCATAAAATAATACTATCTGCAAATTTTCAGTTCAAAATATCTAATGTTTCTGAAACCATATCTCTTTTCCAATATATTGTTTTGAATATTTAAAATTATTATTAATGTTGAGCAATGATATAAATCAAGAAATGATAATGATTATCAAACAAAAGTAAAATGAAACTTGGTATACGCCTAGTTTTGTTTTCTGAGGCATTTAAATAGTAATAAAAGTTAATAAAATGAAAATGCGATTTTTCGAAAACTTTTCTGAAATTTATGGCCCACATTTTAGACATTTTTTAGACATAAATCCAGAACCAATCAAAATGGCGCCGATCGCAAAAAAACGCCTCGAGCCACTACCGAGGCCGACCTTCATGCAAAAAATCAGCCAATTTCGTTCGGAAAAACCGCGGAGTACTGGCCGCGAACAGACACACACACACACACACACACACACACACACAGCGGAATTCTGGGACGAAAAATGGGGAACTGTTAAGCGGGCCTCGGCCCCGCCGGCTCCGGGCAGGGCGAGCTCCTCCGCCTCCGGGCACGGTTGTGATGGCCACGCTTCGCCAGCCGCTCCGCATGCTAGGCTACACTCTGGAGCCTCCACGCCCTTCGGCCTACGGAGCTCTGACTGCCCTGCCCTCCGCGCAGCGGCCTTCGGCCGCGCAAAGGGTTAAAATTTAACCTCAAGATTTGCTAATTTGAACTTTACCAATGAAGTTATTTTTCTTGTGTACTTCGAAGGCAAAAAGTGAAAGGAAATGTTGGCAACAAGTGCAGGCAACACGAAAGCAACCGAGATCCGCTGTCCCAATGACTATGCAGTGAGTGCATTTGGTGGTCGCATTTGCTCTCCTTTCAACTGCCTGTAGATTTTGAGCTGCAAGAAGACGATATTCTCGAGCTTCATTCAAATGGTTAATTTAATTTAATTTTTCCTCTCCTTCGTTTTCTTTTTCCAATTTACTTGTCGCGAACACAAGTGAAAGTGCTCAGAAAAATCATACCCGAATTTGTCAAATGTGAAAGTAAAAACTGCATAGGTAAGAATTATTAGTATTTTTTTAATTATTTGCATTTAGTAATGGAGTAAAAATTTGGTTTTAGATCTCGCTGAAAAAAAGAGAGGTGAAAAATCAATGCCCGGATCCCTGCCCAAGAGCTTGAAGTGTTTCGAAGGGGTCAGTTGGCTTTGTGGGTTGCGCTACTATTCTCTACCGCAATACTGGACACAGCTTCTGCAGCATTTCCATATCCTGTTTCAACCTATTATGATAGAACGAATTAATCCATTTAAAAATACCTAGGCCTTCAGTGCAAGCCTAGATAATTCCTCAATGATAAGTATGTATTCCTGTGCCAGCAGCGACTAGTTTTTTATTACAGAAATTCGATAAATTCTTAGGTCCACCACTTTTGATTGAACATTGAACATGCACCTTTCTGGTTGCTTAACATTCATTTCACCTAGCATCATTTAGCATTCAAGGTTGGCTAGGTAGCGATTCGCAGTCTCCCAAAATCCGAAAAATCCCCCAAGGCTGCGGCAAGCCCAATTGGAGGACCAAGGCATTGGGCGCCGACAAATACTTTGTCTATGTCTTTCCTTTGACGCCGGCAGTGATGGGATGGCTGGAGGCCCTGGAGGGTGTAGAGCTGGTGCCCTGGCCTCAGCTGCCCAGCCTTCCCGATGGCCAAAACCCAGCAGACAGCCTTTTCCGTATCGGCCAGCACGGTGCCATCAACGACTGTCTCCTTAGGTTCTCCTCCTACAAGTCCCTCTTCCAATACCTTTTTCGAAAAAATTGCAAACTTTAGCCAATTTCGTTGTTTCGTTTGCAAAATTTGTTGTTTTTATTGAAAATTTTAGCCAATTTATTTTACAGCTAAATTTTACAGCTAGCCTGTAAAAATAAATTGGCTAAAAATTTATTTATGTTATATGTCCCTGAAAGCTTTCTCACAGCCAGTGAAAAGCATTCCATTTCCAGGTGCCTGGCAACTGGAAAAAAAAAATGATTTTTTTTTTTTCCACCTGAAGGTGGGCATTTCCATTTCCATTTCACCTGGAAATGCAAATGCCTGGTATTTTCCGGTCCACTTTTCCATTTCCATTTTCCAATTTTTCCATTTCCAGTTGCTGATCCATACATTTCTCTGTGTCCAGATTTTCGGGCCAAACCACTCATTCCCATGGACACAAAAGTGATTGTTGAACCCGCAACAAGCATCAAGGGAGACAGGAACACCATAAAGAAGACTTGGAAGTGTAAAGCAAAGCTCCTCAAACTTAAACGCAAGACTAGACAGGGCTGGCTGAGTGATGCCTGCGCCTGCTGAGGTCACTGGGATAGGGATGGATGAGACTGGGGACGGAGTGATGGAGAGGGAGACATAGTCTTGAAATACTGAGGCGAGGGGGTGGTGGAGGGGAGCGGGAGACGAGCGCGTTGAGTCCGGCTCTGGCTGGGGGCGGCGTAGCACCTGAAATTGAAGGCTTTGACCGCCAAACGACCTCAAACGATGAGCATTCCATTTCCATTTTCCAATTTTTCCATTTCAAAGGACTCAGCAAAATGCAAAATGAAATGAAATGGATGCAAAAATGGTCCCAGGTGAAAATGAAATCGATCGACCGGCGCAATTTTTCCAGGTGCTCATCACTGCTCAGAAGCTGCGCCGTTGAGGACTGGCGGTCGCTACAAGTACATGGCGGCTGTGGATCTGGATGTGATTACTTGGTGCCGCTGCCGTTGCAGCCCTGTCCGAGTCTCCGGACAGCCTTAACTGGACCCGTCGTGCCAACTACGCCCGGTACAACTGCAACGCTTTCTACCCGCCTGGCCTGGAGCTTCCCTCTACTCTTCACTCACAATCAGCATATTTTGCCCACCTTCAGCACATTTCGGTTGAAACTGATAAAGGGTTCGTAACAATTGTTCTGAAAAACTTTCTATTCACATGTCTTTGCAGCTACGATCGAAACTATGCGACAGAAATGAAGGCGAACAAGGGTGTGACCAGGCCTTACCGCGTGGACACCGATCCCCGCGCATAGTTCGGGCTGGAGTAAAGGGAACAATGCCAGGAAGTCTTTAAATACACATGGCATTAAAAGTTTTGTAGTAAAATTGAATTTTAAAATAACATATACATCGGTTTGTTCAATTTTAAAAGCTTAAAAGTTTCGTTTCAACTAGTTGGTCTTAGGGTGTGACAGCGCCCTAGTTATGAATGGGTGATCGAGTTTTTGCATGGTTGCGTAACGACTACCGCGATTGGACAACTGGTAGGTTGAAACCGAGGACATACAAACATATCTATCAAAAGCTGACAACCTTGGCTTGGAGATTACTTACAGAAAATTCTTAAAATTTTGATTTAGGCCTCTAAATCCTACCCAAGATCTGGTACTATCGCCTACCTATGTGTCCTCTTCTTCCAAATTTAAAAACTGCCTCCTAATAAAAAGTCAAGGAAATACATCTACTACAAGAGGAATCTGCTGCTTGGACAGTTGCATTTTGTTTTTAACTACCAGTTCAATGTCCTCTTTCCACGCGTGCGTAAAACAAAATGCAATATGAAACGTAGGCAATATTCCAATCTAGCAGTAGCCTAATCCCTTTCCTTCACCTTTTGCTCGAGGCAATTTCAAAATTTGTGTATAAATAGAAATACGACATTTGGCTCTGCTGATGGTACCAGATATTTCTTCCACTTTTAATATAGTGTAAAATGTATAAATACCTATTTTTATATCGTTAGTTATATATTTAAATTTACATTTTTATTTGATTTAAAAAAAATAGTACATAAAAAAAGTCGTTGAAAAAAAGAACAAAAAATATTTGAAATTTAAAAATAACAATGTAAACTTATTGGCAACTTATTTTTTTGTCATAAATTTTCTTGACTTAAACTTAGGCCAATCGATTTTTGGGAAAAAAGTTTTATTTTTGGCCTGGGATATAAATTACCGGTTGTTCTTCCAACTTTAAATGTATAAATAATAACAGAGGTAATATCGGGTGTGTCGCCGATAGATGCGCGGCCTGGAAGCTTCATAAATTGTCATGTTTCATTTAGGGCTACTTTTCAAAACCACGTTCACTAATTCTGTTACGAGATCACCCATGCCATTCTGGATGCCCTTTTCAGGTTCTGAAAAAATGATTTCTTAGGCGTTTTAATAATAATAGGGGCACAAGTTATTCCATCGTAAAATCTGGGATTTTTGAAAATTTTTCTAATTTCGAGGCCCCGATTTTTCGAGGTTTTTTGACCATAATTCAAGAACGAATCAAAATTACGCCAAGCGCAAAAAAATGTCCCCCCCCATGGGCACCCAGTTGACACGGACCTCCACGCAAGATTTCAAAGCGAATTTCATCGGAAAAACCGAGGAGTACGGGCTCCGGAACCACAAATATATATATATATGCGGACAGACGGACGAAAATGGGGGACCAGGAAAAGCGGGCCCTCGGCCGCCCGCTGTCTCTGGGCAGGCGCGCTTGAGCTCCTGCCGCCTTCGCGCACGGGCGATGCCGACGCACTTCGCCGAGCACGCTCCACGGGCCAGGCCGCGCTCTGGGGCCTCCGCACCCACGCCTGACGGCCTCCGGAGCTCCGGACCGGCCGCCCTCTGCGAGGCGGCCGCGGCCGGCAAAAAGGCCGAATGCTGCTCAGGATTTGAAACTTTCAATTTTATTCGACATCTGTCTTAAACGCTTACACCACTATAGCACAAGTGCATATGACCACTTAATTTAACTGATTCCAGGAAAACTCGGTCCCGGAAAAACTCGGTCCCTAGGCAAACTCGGTCCCTAGGAAACTCGGTCCCTAGGAAAACTCGGTCCCGGAAAATTGGTGCCTAGGAAAACTCGATCCCTGGAAAACTCGGTCCCCAGCAAAACTTGGTCCAACCAAAAGTCGGCGCCCGCGAAACAGACTTGAGGAAAGCTAGTCTAGTCTGTACAACCCTATTTTGATATTTTCAGGGTTTTCACAACTTAAGACTTGGAAAAGAGCATCGATTTGAATCATGTAAATGTCAATGTTTTGAAATGCAGGTTATAACCTACTTGGACCAACCTTCCTATGATACTTATAATACCTCTGCTTTTAAAATAAATAAATAACACCAATCTAAAGAAATCTGATCATAAATAGTTGATCCCTTAATTGCTACTTTATCTCTTAATTTTTGTACACCTGAAGAAAACATTACGGCTAAATTTGATTTGACATTGCTCTGTCTCCAAACTGGTCCTGATTTGCCACAAGATTCTTCAGCAAGAACCAACTGTCCACGGAGGTTAAGAAACTATCTTCAAACAGTTTGTCAAACTTGCAAATGCACTAATAGACATAGGCATTGCCAAGAACCAAGCTATAACAGAGGCCATGCTAGTACGGGAGTTATTTTCTACAGGGACCGAGTTTTCCCAGGGACCGAGTTTTCCCAGGGACCGACTTTTCCCGGACCGAGTTTTCCCAGGAACTGAGTTTCCCTGGGACCGAGTTTTCCTTTTACCAATTTAACTGAAGAGCTGCAGACATGAGGCCCAGGGACCCGGGAAGGGTGGTGGGGAAAGAAATGAATACCTACTATCGTCCATTGAATAGATGTGGAGAAGGAGAAGGAGAAGAGGAGTTGGACAAGAGCGCTTTTTTGCATTTTTCACAGTAAAACAAAAAGTTTGGCAACGAAAAGATAAACTATAGTCAATTCGATGTTGCTCTTTCCATTGCAAAAAATTAAAACGATTGGAGCTTTCTGTGACGAGCAGCAGCCTTATCAAAATTGAGATCTAGCAATAACCCCTAAAACGTGCACCTAGGTCGAAGAGGGGCTGGGGCGCTGACACTCCGCTAAAGCTCCATTCGCGCCAGCCCAATAACTAATATATGGTACCATTTGGCAGGCCAAATGTGGGTCTCTTTTTCTCCAATTTTGTAATTTCCTCGAGCAAAAAGCCAAGGAAATACATATACTACTAGTGGAATCTGCTGCTTGGACAGTTGCATTTTGTTTTTGGCGCGCAGTTCAGTGTCTCTTTCCATGCGCGCCCAAAAACAAAATGCAGATGACTACAGATTCAACACGATAGTAGTAGATGTATTTGCCTTGGCTTTTTGCTCGAGGAAATTACAAAATTTGGAGAAAAGAGACCCACATTTGGCCTGCCGATGGTACCATATATTTCTTCCACTTTTAATATAGTATAAAATGTATAAATTCTGATTTTATATTGTTGGTTAAATATTTAATTTATATTTTATTCGATATATAAAGAATAATAAATAAATAAAACTTGTTCAAAAATATAACAAAAAATATTTAAAATTGAAAAATACAATGCAAACTTATCGGCAACTTATTTTTTTGAGAAATTTTCTTGACTTACACTTAGGCCAATCGATTTTTGCGGGAAAAATAGTTTTATTTTTGGCCTGGCGATGGTACCAGTTGTTTTCCCAACTTCAATGCACAAAAATAAAAATGAATGCCTGCCAAGGATTCGAACCTTCCAATTTCGTCCATCAGCCCAATTGCTTACACCACTATGCCACTGGTGCATGTGGCTACTTAGATTAACTGAAGAGCTAAATACATGAGGCCCAGTGACCCGGGGAAGGGTGACGGGGGGAAGAACTGAATACCTACTATCGTCCATTGAATAGATGCGGAGAAGAAGAAGGAGGAGGAGGAGGAGGAGGAGGAGGAGGAGGAGGAGGAGGAGGAGGAGGAGGAGGAAGGAGGAGGAGGAGGAGGAGGAGGAGGAGGAGGAGGAGGAGGAGGAGGAGGAGGAGGAGGAGGAGGAGGAGGAGGAGGAGGAGGAGGAGGAGAAGTTCGGACAAATGGTTTTTTGCATTTTTCAAAGTAAAACAAATAGTTTTTTTGCAAAAGTCAAAAGATAAACTATAGTCAATTCGATGTTGCTCTTTCCATTGCAAAAAGAATTAAAGCAATTGAAGCTTTATGTGATGAGCAACAGCCGTATCAACATTGAGATCTAGCAATAACCCCGAAAACATACACCTAGGTCGAAAAGAGGGGCTGGGCGCTGACACTCCGCTGAAGCTCCGTTCCGCGCCAGCCCCAATTAAGCCTATCATAATTCAATGCCCCCCTCCCGGCCACCCCCGGCCACCCCTGGCCACCCGCCTGGCATGCCAGACTGCAGTGACGCTTTCCCGTCCGATCTGCGAAGTTAAGCAACGTTGGGCCCGGTTAGTACTTGAATGAAGGGGCTGTCGTCAATTTCCGTCCGATCTGCGAAGTTAAGCAACGTTGGGCCCGGTTAGTACCTTGGTGGGGGCCCTCCCGGCCGCCCCCACCGGCCACCCCGGCCACCCGCCTGGCATGCCATGCTGCAGTGACGCTTTCCCGTCCGATCTGCGAAGTTAAGCAACGTTGGGCCCGGTTAGTACCTTGGTGGGGGCCTCCCCGGCCACCACCGGCCACCCCACCGCCTGGCATGCCATGCTGCAATGACGCTTTCCCGTCCGATCTGCGAAGTTAAGCAACGTTAGGCCCGGTTAGTACCTTGGTGGGGGCCCTCCCGGCCGCCCACCGGCCACCCCCGGCCACCCGCCTGGCATGCCATGCTGCAATGACGCTTTCCCGTCCGATCTGCGAAGTTAAGCAACGTTGGGCCCGGTTAGTACCTTGGTGGGGGCCCTCCCGGCCGCCGCCGGCCACCCCCGGCCACCCGCCTGGCATGCCATGCTGCAATGACGCTTTCCCGGTCCGATCTGCGAAGTTAAGCAACGTTGGGCCCGGTTAGTACTTTGTCAATGACTAAATCCACTTGCTGACGGGGACAGTGTAGGCGGAGAGTGGCAGTTTGTTTTTCCCGAACACTTTTTCCGGCCGCTCCTCTTCCACTGCCGCCATTGCTCAGGCAATATTCTGTAAATTTGCCTAAGCAATTAGCCTAAGCAATTTGCCTCAGCGAAAATTCTCATTCCTAGGTTCTGCCAAAAGGGGACAAAAGTGGCCAAAGTGGTCTTTTTGGGTCAAGGCGGCCGTGGCCTGCCCTCAGCCCGCCTTCCATTCCCGCCAGGAATACGGTGGAAGAAACACTCTGGGTGGAGGAGGCAATAGTAGGCGCGCGTTGGATCCCATGGTTGCCCATCCTAACTCTCATAATTACCCCCTTTTTCCACAAAAACCGTTGCCCATTCCTATTCTTCAAGTACTTGTGTAACCGATTTCGAATCCTTATTACCCCAAGCCGCAACCAGAGACAGGAAGCCACCAAAAAGAACAACCCCCCAACCAGGCCTCCATCAACTGCAAGGAGCACTAACCAATGGGCCATGATGAGAAGGGGAAAGAAGGGGAGAGTTGGGGGGAGGGGAAGGCGCAATGGCGCAAAGTCAGGGGCGCCCGCCCTCCACCCAAAACCCCCCGGCCCCTTGTGAGCCCATTCAGCAAACAAGGCTGGGAGCACCAATCCGGCCCCGGTTGAGCAGAGCCGACACTTAGCCCACAGATGCGGACACAGATGCAGTGATCTCTCAGACACTATTGGAGCGGCTAGGGAAGCCAAGGCCAGAGCTACAGAATTCACAACAAAACAACCCTTTACTGAGCTCGAAATCGCCAAAAGGGGGACAAACAAATGGGGGAGGCGGAGAGGTGCAAAAGGAGGGTGGCTACTGGCCCCAGAGGAAGGCCTCCACGGCCTCTAGCTCCGGCCGCACCCACGCCTTCTTGCTGCCCTCCTCTCCCACCAGCGCTGCACGGTCGCTGCCCGGCCAAGCATAAAAACTCTAACTGGACCTCCAAACCCGCCCATAAACCCCCCCCCCCCCGGGAAACAAGGCGGGAACTGAGAGAGAAGAAAAGGGAGGCAAATAAGGACCAGGGAGGCTAAGGGGGCCAGGCTAACCCGGAAGACGTAGTCGAGGGCCACGTCCAAGTGCCACTCCCACATGTGCATCACCAGACCGGCGGCCACCATCTGAGGCCGGCAGGTGACCTTGTGGCTCACCAGGTAGACGTTGCCCCCCTCCTACAACCAAAAATCCAGAGAGGCCGAAAAGGAAAGGCAAGGGAAAGGTGGACGTTCAAGGCATCGCGAACGAAGGGGGACACCTCCTTCATGAGTGCCAAAAGGTCGAAGCGGCCGTCCTTGGGGACCCGCTTGTGCAGCACCTCAACCGACTGCTAAGGGCCACAAACGGAAAGGAGTAGGAGGGAAGAGAAACCGGGCCGGTGAAGAGGCTGCGCTGGCGGCGCAGCGAGCGAGCCAACTCCCAGATGACGATGACGGCGTGGGTGATGTTCAGAGCGGAGGTGATGTCCGGGCGCCGCAGAAGCCAGGCGGGCCCCAGCACCAGCCGCCCTCCCAGCAAAGCCCCACCACCCAACTTCTCCATGGCACAGTGGGCCTCTGACACGCGCATCTCACTCCTTCGAGGCTACTTTTCTCTCTCTCTCCCTTGTAAAACCCACCTTAGGCCTAAGCCGAATTAGCCAACCTAAATCTCTAGGGGGAGAAAAGGCAAAGGAAGGGAAGAATGGAGGGCAGCTGGGACGAATGAAACCAAACTGGGCCAGCCAGAGGGGTGCGATAGGCCAGCTTAGACACACCCCCCCCCCCAGTGCAGCAAGGGGGGGGAACAGGGAAGGGCGTTGAGCGGGCTGAGCCAGCCCCAACCAGATGTCTATAGCTAGCAAACCAAAGGACGGCCTTTTGAGCCAACTGATACCCTTCCGCCTACACCCCTAGGCCTGCCCAGGCGAAAGACAGCCAACCGTGACAGGAAACTGGCTGGGAAACAAGGCTTCCCACAACCTAGACCACTGCTTATGCTAATCGCTCTGGCTTGCGGTGTGTCAAAACCAGCAAAAGGACGAGCATTGTCGGCTGAGCGGAGCAATTAAAAATCAGCAAAACAAAATAGGCGAAAATAAACATTAGTCATGGGTGGTGCAGACCAAAGAAGGAGAGTCAGAAAGACGGCGGGGAACAAATCTGGGGCCATGGGAACGAACAGGCGTGGGGACTGAAAAGGCGACGGAATTGGGGAAGAGCACCCAGCGCCGCAGCCGAGGGAACGCCTCCTGCCGCCCCATCTTCACCCCCAGGTCCACTGCTAATCACCTCACTCCCTCTATACCCCTCCAAGCCAGGACAAGGGCTGAGAAAGGGAACCAGGAGAAAGCGCCAAGGCCGGCGAAGGAGAGGTGAGCGGAGAAGCGGAGAGCTGGGGCGCGGCGACGGGGGCTGCCCCCAACATCCCCCACCACGCCTGGACCAGCCACCACCACCACTGGATCCAAAATGCCACCAGGTACCGCACTTGCATCATCTGCAATTAGCAACCAACCCCAGAGCCACTCAATCAGGGGAACCGGGCACGGTAAGAGGGAAGCAGGGGGACCCTCGGGGGGAGACAGTAAATAATGCACTCTCCCTCCCCCTCTCCCCCTCCTAGCCTCCGAGGGGCCCAGGAGGAACGACGCGCGCGCAAAGGAGGGCGGCAAAAGTGGAAGGGGAGAGGAAACAGTAGCCATTCGCTCCTCCAAACCCCCCCCCCCCGCGCAAAAAAGCCATTCCTACCCAACCTCGGCCTGTTTCCCAACCTGAGCGACCCTTATATACGACCCCCGAACGGATTCCTCTGGGGCACAGACCTCGGAAAGCAGGACCCTTGCGGCCAGCCTAAGACGCTTACGGCCACTAAAGGGGACTCAAGTCCCGTGGAGACACCTGGAGGGCGTGTCCAAGGGGGATTCCCTCTTGGTGTCCCCACGGCAGGGCATCAGCTAAGACCCAATCAGCAATTCCCCGCCCTTGTCCTGCTTCCACCAGCACTGGTCTGGGCCCCTCCTTTTGCTTCAACCTTGACTACCCCGCATACTTTTGACAAACGGCTGCTATATGACCTTGGCTGAGATTGAGGGCTAGCTGGAGAGTAGGCAAGGGAAAACCAGTCCCACAAAACCCAGGAAAGGGGATAATGGGACGACCAGAGAAAGGGGGCGGCCCTGACAATCAGATGGCACTCTGAAACGGCCCCGTCCCCCAACAGATGGCCCCACAATGCCACATTCGCTCCAGCCTCAGCCATGCAGGATGAAGAAAAACACCACTTACCACCGCAGAAATGGCCGTCGATAGGAACACCCCTTTTTCTGCCGACAAGCCCAGATTTGCCAATAGAAATTGAGGCGAAGCCTGGGCTGTTCAGAAAAATCAAGGGTGTCCAGGAAGAATACGCACACAACAAAAAGCCGACTGAGGAAGGCAGTTCCTGTCCCCTGCTGAGGCCTAGTTATCTACTTTTAGAAATCCAGATAACCGAAGCCCAGCAGAGGTTAGGACCAACCCAGAAAAGCACAGCAGTGAACTGAAGAAGACTTACCAGCAGCCAAGTGCACTCCCCGGAGGCAAGAGGCGCAGGCACGCCTGAGATTAGGCGTGCGCCGCTGCTTCTTGCCACAGGGTGAGGCGGACAAAGGACCCCAACAGGCGTCCTCTGCAGGCATTTGCTGGCGCTGCGAAAGGCAACAAAAGCATGCGAGAGGTAGGCTGCCGGGGTAAACGACGAGGGATGAAGGGGGGAAGGAGGCGGGGAACTCCCCAAGGACAAGGGACAGAAGAAAATAGGGCGGGGGGCAATGCCTGCCTATCCTTAGGCTCTTGAGTCAGCAAGCGGGAACAACGACGAGAGGGGCGGAGTCGATGAGGAGAGGGCAAACAAGGGGCCGCCTTTTATACCCCAGCAGGGCCAACAAATGAGGCATTCCCCTAAGGGGAAAGGCGACAACCACGGTTTTCTCGCCACCACCAGCCTCATCTTCCTCCCTGCCCCAGAGGGGAAAGTAGACAAACGCGAAATTTTCGCCAGTCCCAGCCTCCTCACTCGCCAACCCACCACCCCAAACACCTCCTCACTCACCGGCCGCAAGACAAAACAAACAACAAATGGATTACAACTGGAATCCTGTGAGGGTCGGAAGAGGGGAAGAGAAGGAGAGCTGGAAGAGCGAATGAGCCACTCTGTGACTACAGTGCGTATTAGACCAATCCTCAACCTGACGCCCACACATCTGGGCGGGATAAACAGGCCCTGCCTTCATGCAACACACTCCTCCTCACCCTTCGCCACCGCACCCGGCCAACAAATGTCCCACCACATCGGGCCAGAAGTTTATCGAATCAAAAAAGCAAGAGGAATCAGACATGAATACCACGTCACCACCAGTGCGGGGAGCGAGACCCCTGAGAAGGACCACTACTGCGGAAATAGGTCACCATGGGAGTCACTTCCTCCAAACTATCACTCAGACCGGAGGCTGCTTGACCCCCGGAAGCCTGACCGGAAGTACCAGCATCCTCCGTCACACTCACCGGGAGAGGATCACCGACAGCACCCGCATGCGCACCTTAACAGGAAGCGTGTGAAAACAGAGCATGAAAACTCGGCGGAAATACAGGGATGGAAGCTGGACGGAGTGGGTGCCGCGTGACTGGAGTCGGAGGCCACCAAAAGGGAGGCGACGGAGTGAGGTCCAGAGTACCCACCGGCGGCCGGCGATGGGCCTGCCTGAGCCGGGATCTCCACGTACTCCCCAACGGATGCTCCACCTCTCTCCCACTCCCCCTCCACGCCATCTCCCACCAGCCAGCGGGCATCCGGCTCAGCACCTCCGTCCATCCCTGCCAACGACCCAGTCTGAAGAACCCGGACCACCAGGAGCAAGGAAGCGGACAATTGCGCAGGTGGACCACTTGCTTGGCCTTCTTCACCGGCGGCATCCCAGGAGGCCCCGAAGACTTGGCCAGAGCCGCATGGATCAGAGCGGCCAACCCCTCCTTGGAGGACTGACTGGCAGGACGGAGCATCGGGGTTGCCGGGGGCCGGGAGTGCTGGAAGCCGGTGGGGTCTTCACGCTCGCCAGTCCCCACGGGACGCTGCCAACGGGCGTCCACCCCCGGCAATCCAACGGGGAGGCCGTGGGTCAGGCGCCAGCGGATGACGAACGCTGGGACAGGCTGCATCACCAACTCCGCAAACCCTGCCCCAACCCCGCGGTGGGCCACTGATGCCGCGCGCCCCGCTGCAACAAACTGATGCCCTGCTGAGACAAGAAAAGGACAACCAAGCGGAAACCCTGCTCCGCCCAGGAGAGGTCACGAGCCTTCTGCCGGAGTTGCCGCTCCTTCATCGTCACCCCCTTGATCTTGGAGGCATCCTGGAAGTTCCAGGGGTCGGAGCGTCCGTCAGGGTAGTCCACGGTGCAGGCCCGATAGCTGGCATCCTGGCGAAGCCCGTCTCGCTTGGTGTAGAGGCCAGGATAGTCCGTGCCTGCTGGCCAGCGGTAGACGCTACACAGCAACGTGTCCTCTGGGCGACAGACGGCATCCAAATCCCACATCCCAGTCCCCGCCTCGTAAGCCATCCGCAACTCCGGCGGCCAATGCTCCACCCACCGATGAGGGGGGCAAAAGCGGAGCACCCAGCGATGCCAGCCCGGCGCTACAACCGACAACTTCAGAAGCCCAGAAAAAAGAAGAGGACGTACGGGGAATGTCGAAGTTGGTGTCCAGAGGACGGAGCCGAGGATGAAACCCAGTGGAGTCCACCTGCCCTCCTCCAACGCCCGTCCCCATATCCACACAGACACCTACCAATGAACCCTCCAGCGCTCGTCAAAGACGAGCAAACCCAAAGGCCTTACGGAGGTGAGCCAAGTCCACCTTCGGCCAGGGTCCTGTGGACGGAAGGGCAACCGGAAGAAGATCCCGGACCAGTCCCGGGTCCAGCCCCACCCGAAGACGCGCGCACCACTCCTCTTCCATCTCGTACCGGTAGGGACGGGTGAGCTCGTGGACCATCCGCCCCGGGGCCTGACCAGGAAGGACAACCCTAAATGACCGGAACAACCAGGACAGGAAATGAAAACGTCGGGAGCGGCGAAAAAGAGGAAGGGGCTCGGCAGCCGGTACTGGCACGTCGCTGGCTTGCATCCCTGCTTCAGCCAGGAGATGAAGGAGGGATCGGGCAGCAGGTTCTACGACAAACCATCCATCACCCGGAAGTAAAAAAACCGTCAAGGAACCCCGAGGCTGTTGACGAACAACACGACGCCCAAGGGCTCCTCTACCCGCAGTCCAAACAAGTCGCCGTTCTGGGGACAGAGCGCCGCGTGGTAGGCGCACATCAGCCGCCAGCTGGTTTGCCACGCGTACTGGACTTGCTCTGGATAGCGACGGCGGAGTAGAGGTGGGAGCACGGCCACGGAGCACTCCGGGTAGCGCTTTTTCCAGAAGAAAATACTGCCCCACTGCAGAAACCAACTTCCGCCGACGTCTGAGAGACCGGAAAAACCCACCATTTCGCGCAGCTCCGGCACCAAATCGAAGGGCGCAGGAGCGGAGGTGCGGAAAAGACTGCAGTGGCCCACCAGAAGCGCTAGGTGCAGAGGCCGGATGCTGAGGCCCAAGGGACCACGCTGAAAAGGAACACCGGCTGAGTTCGCGGAAGGAAAGGCAGGGAGGAACCAGGATGCTCTGGTAGTGAAGGAGGGCGTAGATGAGACTGCCGAATTCGTCACCTGCCCAGCAGACGATGACGACGCCGACGCCCATCGCGTCCTCCAGCAGAGTAGGAGGGAGGCTACTGACGGTCTGACCACCCACCAACACGATCGCCTCCCGGTCCCTGCGAGCCTGAGGGCCCTGCCGAACGGAGACCTCGCCGCGGCCCTCATGGCAGCGAAGAACGAAGCAGCCCTCGGGGATGCTGGAGGGCTCAGCGGGGGGGTAGGACAGGTCAAGAAGGACGGTCTCGGCCTCACTACGACCAGCCGCCATTCGTCCCGCCTTTGCAACAGTGAACTGCAGCCAGACTACTGAGGAGGCAACACCAAGCGCCCAGAAGCCACGCCCCCAATCGATTCCAGACACACTCTCAGACGCTGCGCTGCACATGGCTGGTTTCGGGGCCATTTATCCAAGGCTAGACAAGATAAATTAGTGGAACCAGGAAAGGAATCAGAAGGAAGCATGATAGATGGGATGAATCTGGGTCTGGAGCCATTCACGAACAGCGCTCTTGCAATCACCAGAAAAACCCCAATCACCCCAACACCCCATATCCAGGACACCACGCAGGAGAGCTAGCGCGGCGGACTCGGTCGCCCCGTCGATGCTCTCCCCCAGCCCGTCGCAGCTCAACTGCCGCTGGGGTGTCACCAGACGGAGCTCGACGCGTTTGAGGCCCTCCTTCTCGCCCATCTCAAAGTGGAAAATTCGGCGAAGCCCCTGCCTAGGCAACCATTACCAGCTCCAGGACGAAAGCTTGGCCGAACTGGCGCTTGGCGGACTCGTTGAGGAAGGCGAACACCGTGGGCAGGGAAGAAGAGGAGCCAGACGACTCCGCCACCTCCTCAAGCGACTCCTCCACGGGAGCCTCCTGGCCGTAACCAGACGCCGGAGCCACCGCCGTCTCGCCCGTCGCCGCCACCTCAACCGGGGCCATCACGTCAGAGCAGAAGCCGAGCGAGGGAGGCAACCGAGAATTGGCCCTGCCCACCCAGATACGCTTGCACCGGCGGAGGATAGACCCCCGGAGCCCCGCCGGAGGTCAGACGGAACTCCAACGGAAGGAGCCCCGGCGGATACAGCATCAGTAGGAGGCCCATCATCTGGACGCAGGAAGCCCGCAGGTAGTGCTGCAAAGATCAGCACTTATCAACCGGAAGGAGACGCTACCCACTCAAGGGCGCGAGGTTTCAGAAACGTCAGAAAGGGGGCACTCTAGTCTGTGCAGCCAATACACGGCGTTCCCCAATGACCTAATGTCCCACCCCAAGCCAACCAGGCGAGTGAGGTTTCATGGGCTGCACAAAGCCAGCCCCGAGCCGCCACCGCCAATTAGAAGTTGGAGTAACAAAATCAAAAGGAGACCGAACACAAAAAACCAAAAACCCAACCCCGTCCGCGAGGAGGTCGTGGTAGGAGGCGGGAGACTTCAGGAAGCGTCCCCAATCCGTCCTGCCCAGCACCGTTTCCATGTGGAACTCCATCTCGGACAGCTGCTCAGCATAGCGACGCTCAAGGATCCGGCCTTCGCCATCATCAACCCAAACTCAAGCGTCCGTACCCGACTTAGGCCATCCACCCGCCCTTGGGTGTAGCGAAGGCGAGGGCCTGGCAGAAGGAGAGAAACTCGGGGACGCTCATAAGCCCCCAACACCTCGCAGGCCGCCCGGAACTCCTCCAGATGGTGAACCTCAAATTAACGACCATCGCCGACCAACAAGGACCGGAAGTAGCGCACGATGCCGCGGGCGGAATCATGCACGAAGCCCAGCCTCCGGCGCTCCTTGGCGGAAACGCCGCTCAGAGCCTCTGGGCTCACGTAGAGGTCGTTGCTCCCCATGCAGATGCCAATGTGGAAGTACTCGAGGCGACCCCGCTACAATAGGGGACTGCTGGAAAGAAAAGGGGGGAGAGGACGACAAGAACAAACTTGAAGAAGGAGAGAGCGGAGGAGGGCCGGTAGATGCGAAAGACGGCCGCCGGACAGGAAGGCCAGGACCACCGGATAGCCCACGCCCGCCTCCAACAACGCCACGTCCACCGATGCACCCTGCTCGTCCATGATCAGTAGCCCAGCGTGGCGGGACTGAGCCACTGAAGGACCCATGCTGATTATTGGGTTGCCCTCCATGCCCACCTTCCACTCCGGCCAATTTTCACGAGCCATCGGGGAGTTGCGAAAGGACTACGGTTCCAGCGAACACTGACTGAGACAGACAAAACCACCGCCCTCTTTGTTTAGGAGGCGCCCTGAGCTACTGGACTAAAGGAGCTTCTGGGGGAATTCACGCACCACTCCAAACCCACTCCCCCTCCCTCCCCAAATACCCCCCAGTGAGAATATAAAAGGGGGAAAGCGGCCACACACACACACCAAAACCCAGGATGGAGGCCTTGGTAGCCTCGCTGAAGGATACGAAGGCGCGCTATCCACGTTCTACTTCATCAGTCCCATCCAACCCCATCACCACAGAGGACCTGGCCCTGCTCGCCTTCCCACCGGATCCCGTCATTCCCTCCGAGGTGAGCCCCGAAAGGGCATTAGAAGATATGAAGTTCTTGGGCTACATGGAGTGGGAAGACTTTGTTGGGGAGAATGCCCAGGAAGCCTCAGGAGGAGTAGTAACTTATGGTAAAGCCATGAGGAGAGCATTGAGGGCGGGTATTTACTCAGCCACCATTGTGGGGGAGGGACAAGGAGGCTCACTCAAAATTAAAGTCACCTCCGTGCCCCCAGGCTCTCACCAGGAACTGCCGAACGAGGGGGAGACGGGGTGGATCACCCCTTACACCCCCTGCAGACAGTGCTGCGTCGTCACACGGCAGCTGCTGCTTGATCAACTCCAACTGCGACCCACCCTTACCCATCGCGTAGGAGATGAGATCAGCTGTGCGGGGGTACGAAAACTGAGCCCCCGCTTCTGGAGTCCCAGACTTGTGCTCTCCCCACCTCCTAGCCAGCTAACAGGAGTCCTAGCAGTCACGGAGGACTTAGCGGGAGTTCCCGGGGGAAAAGGGAGCTGGGTAAGAAGCCTCCGAATGGAATGGCCTCACTCCCTCCGCTACCGCTTTGCATTCCTACAAACCAGGGTATGTAGCAATGGCAACGGAACTTTTCTACCCCAGACCACCTGTGGGTATGCCACATTATCCGAACAGGAGTGGCAAAAGGCGGAAGCTAGGCGCGAGTGGGAAAAAGGCCAGGGACCTCGCCATGGGGAAATAGTGATGATAAGTAGTGTCAGGACGGAGGATCAGACAACTCCCTTCGAAGGCCTAGGAATCAAGAACATCACAGACCTCTGGGTGGGCGACAAACCACTGCTGGAACGCTGGAGGACGTCGACAGGAGTTAAGATCACTCGGAGAACCTCCCCAGGACACATCCACTTCCGGGATGTGCCCACGGCCCTAGGAACCCTAGCCAGAGCCACCTATGAGGAAGTTCGGGCGGTCAAAAATGCCTTGACCGACTGGTGGCGGAAGGAGCCACTGATGATGGTTGACTTCGAGGTGGGACCGGAAGATCTCACGATCTCCGTTTCCGTCCCCAACCTCCAGGCACCCAGCGTCGCACTAGGTACCAGCCCCATCCTAATCCTCCCGATCCCGCCCAGGGGACGCTCCCAGACGATAGCCGTCGTTGTTGCCACAAGAGCCAAAATTAAGGGATTGATGTCCATGACACTAAAACTCAGCCCCACATTAGGGGAGGAAGATGTAGTGCGACTTGGGCTAGCGCAAATGGCGGAAGCAGCGAGGAAATGCCCCAAGATGCGGAAGTGCCGGAGCATAGCCATCTCCTCCAACCTTCCGTCCTGCCCTAGCCTAGTCGCTGCGTGGGAACCCAACCAGATACTGGCGTTTTACCACGCGACCCAAATGAATCGCTTGTATCTCCAATTAAATAATACATCTCTAGATTGGGCAACCTCAGAACAGAAACCAGGTGCGACTGAGGAGGGATCGACGGCACCAACAACGTCACCCCCAGAAACCACGCCACCAGTTCCCCACCATCTTAGTTAGGACACTTACCGAGGTTATGTAGGTAGATTCACTAGTAGTAGTGCAAACCTACACCCTCGGGTGATGGAATGCAGCAGGCCTCGAGCCTAGCCAACCATGCAAACCACTATTGCCACTCTCAGCCCAGTCGACGCCAGAGGAGGATTCGACCTTCAATGGAAGGAAACGCCTCCGCCCGATCGGCTACCAGGACTTGGTTACACCACACAACCCTTCTATGCCCTTCCTCTTGCCGTAACGGACCGCCGGGCCAGTATTCTCTCAGCCCTCCGGGTCCCCCTTCGCTATCTGGCTCTAGGAAATGAAGAGGTGGGCGTATGGGACATCCGAGAACGAGCCGGAACTACCAGATGGGAGCCCACCAGGATAACTCTGCCTACGGCACCAGGACGCTACTACTGCACCCCGGCTCTCATCGTTCGACGGGAAGAGTCCGGAAACACGACTGCTGGTAACCCCAATTCCTCCTTTGTTGTGCGAATCAGAGGGCAAGTCGCAGTAGCCTTAGAAGAAGGAAAGGAGAGGAGGGACAAAATAAAGGGATGGGCAATCATAGACCAGGATACAGAAGTCTTCGAGAGAAAACTAGGCCCAAAACCCCAGGAAGGACTCCCCATATTGATTCTGAGGATGGAAACCCAGAAACAGGCAGACAATGGGGAACAAAGGTACACCATAAAATCCTATAAGCCATTAGCCTACAACCAGTTAGCAGGGTGGACCTCCCTTCCCTATCAAGCACTAAGGAACACATTCGATGGGAAATATAAGGCAACACTGCAAAGGCTTAAACAGCAGGACAGGACCTTCCTGATAAACCACTTCGCAATAGCTATGTTTGACTACTTAAATGAAAACGAAACTCAAACACCAGGAAGGAATGGGAAAAGGGTACCAGCCACATGCCATATCCAGGAAACGGAAGGGGAGGAATACGCTACTTTGCTAGTTGAACAGGAAGACATGGTGGACATCAAGGGAGCTTTCCAAATTCAGATGGAGTTTCCGGAACTGACCACCCCCATCAAGGGTAGAATAGTGTGGGAAGAGACCAAGGCTGAGGGATGGGAAGCGAAAGCTTGGATAGAGGCTAGCTCCCTAGTGCCCCTGCACCAGAAGTACATTAGCTTAGGAAAGGAAGTTGGTAATCAGCAAATAGAGATATGGCTGTCAGCCGCTAACGACACTGAAAGTCCATATCTGGATTACCAGACCAGGTATGCAGGAGCACAACTCAACGGGAAGTCAGCCACCTCGCGACTTCTACGAAGTTGCGTGGGGCTTCATCAAGAGGGGAAGGGAAGTGACCCCGCCTACGGGCCCATCTCTACGTGCATCGCACTCAAGGACAAGGAACTCACCAGGAATCAAAACCTTGTAATTAAAGCCATGGCGCTAAGTGGGATAGAGGAAGCACCACAAAATGCCATTATACTAATTCCAGGAGTCCCGGGGGCAAGCAAAACAAAAACTTCCCTCCTAGGAGCATGTAATTATATTATGTATCGAAGGAAGAAACTGAACCTGCCGCATGAGGAGGCTAGGATACTATTCATTGCTCAAACAAATTACGCAGCTAGCCAAGCCTATCGATCAGTGACGCAGATCCTGACAGCGCTGATGGACAACGGCGACGAAGAAGCGGCGGAAACGATTCGGCCACTCAGGATCTGTAGCCGGTCCCATGCAGAGGTAGGAGACTTCCGGACATGGGATTGGCTGCCAGCACATTTATTGCTGAGGCAGGCTGAGGCCAGGATCAGGAACCATTTCCCCACCGAGGAAACAATAGGAATGGCAGCGAAAGAGACTAGCGAGGTCGCGGGATTCAAATACAGGAATCAGCAGGAGGGCGACTATCTGGAGTTCGTGAAAAGAATAGGAGAGGTCATAGAGTGCGAGAATCAGTTGGCAAAGGCCAAAGAAGCAGCTAAGACGGGGGGAAAAGAAGCCAAGCTAGAAGTCCCAAGGTGTAGGGCCAGGCTACAATTGCTTCGACGACAGCCCCTGTCTAGCTTTGTGTCCTTCCTGAACCCCAATCTCATCTTCGCCACGTTAGATTCGAGCAAGTTCTATTTCCTGCAAAACCTCAACTTTCAACCCACCATGATTATCATGGACGAAGCCAGTCTTATCCAACGAGACTTAGCCTTGTGGCAGATAGGACAGGTGGGAAATAAGTTGTCCTCTATAGTAATCACAGGAGATGAGCAACAGCTGCAACCACATCATCAGTTGCCTGGAGTGGCGGCTAGAGTTGCGGCTATGAGCATTTTGGAGGCCTTGATGCACCCCCAGGACTCGGGACCCTTCGCAGTGCTACCACTGGATGAGTCGTTTAGGTTAACTCCTGATGCTGTGCGACTAATCTCGGCTTTCTACCAGGAGATTACACCGAAGGCATTTTTCCCTCTGGAGCACACTAAGGATGCGATAGAGGCTTTTCCATTTCTTCAGACTAGCCACAGGACAATCTTTTTGCATGTCTCTGGCCAAGAATCAGAGACGCACAGTCGCAGCAACTTCGTGGAAGCAGAGCTGACGCTTGTCGCGGTTCAGCGACTACTTCGCAGGGTTCCTGCAACGCACATCCTAATCATCACCTATTATTCAGCCCAGCAAAAGCTTATGAAGCATCTGCTGGCCCAGGAGAATTTAGAAGTAGCAGTAAGGACGGTGGATTCGGTCATTGGCCTGGAATCCCCTTTTGTCATCGTCTCTATGACCCGCTCACAAGGCGGAGAACAGGAACCCAACATTGGGTTCGCAGGATCAGCCCATCGAGCCGTTGTGGCCCTGAGTAGGGCTTCGAAGGGACTCATTGTGATAGGGAATTTCTATACCTTTGCAGGAGCCTTCGGTCGACGGACCTTGCGGGGGTCGTCAGGAGCAGGAAGGGCTTATGAAAGCTTTCTTTCGCTGCTCAGCGAAGGCCGGGTCGTTGAAAATTTCAAGTCCCTGCTGCAACGCAAGGGTGACTGCCGGTATAATTGCCGAGGACAATTGCTCCTGACAGGTTCCGGGGCTCGCATCTTGAGGCCCTTGAAAGGAGATCTGTTTCCGAAGCGATCAGCTGATAATTTGTATCACCAGGAGTACCCCAGGAGCCGAGACCGGAAATCCGAGTCCAGACCTAGGGCGAGGCCGCTTCCGGTCCAGAGGGATCCAACGCCGAGTGACCCACCAATCGAGCAACCCCGGGACGAGGGCCTGCACTCCCGCTTTGCGACCTGGAATCCCTGGCCCTTAACCCCCACGCATGGTGCGATGGGAGGGTTTGGAATTATTCCGATGGAATTGGAACAGAGGGATCACCCATTCTGTTTATAGAGCAAACGGGGTTGCAGGATCAGGAAATTGAGGATCTTTTCAGGGCGATGAGAGCTGTGGCGACGACCACCCGGTACGCTGAGGTTTCGGAGGGCCACTCCACGGTGCCCTTCCGTGGAACCTGCAATACCTCTGCGAGAGCATAGTTAGTTACACATCGCCACCAGCCATGCCCAGGAGCTAGTCCTAAATATTACCCACGCGTGCGGCCAGTCTAGTTGACGCTTTTGTGGCATGACCAGTCGTGTAAGCCTTGTCTTATGACGATGAGAGCGAAGAGTTGGTCTCAGATCTGATGTTTCAACTGGACCATTTGTACTTCAGTCGCACCCTTCTTATAATAGCTGAGTGAGAAGAAAACCCTATCTTGTGCCCTTATGTTTCACCCAGTTGATGAGGTTGCCTCTGTGTCTTCCCCTCCAATCCGGGTGCTTTTGGATGAAGAGTGCGATTTTAGAACCTTTCCGGCTTAGGCGTGAATAAGGTCTACCCAGGATTCAGATGTTCAATTGGACCTCATGAGCCGCGCAAGGATCCCCAGTGTCAATGTGTTATGGGAACGCAAAAGTGAGTACTTGGCCGTCTGATGTTTCGAGCAACGCATAAGAGGCTCTTGTGAGTTCCTCACTGTAATAGCTCGCTGAAAAGACTGACTCTACCCTTCTGGGGCCATGGCCTTTTTGGTTCCGGCACGGAGCTACCCAGGAGCCTGATGTTTCTGCTAGGATGCTTTAATTCCCTTGCCGAATTCGCGTCTGATCTGGAAGTGTTACCTAGCCTTGTTGTCAGCTGATGTTTCACTCGGTCAGTATAGCTTTATACCCTTTTCTCTCGGTAATCTTCAGCTCAATTCTGCATCCACCAGGAACGGAAGTGACTTCGGCCGCGCCCCCAACCCGGACCCTTCGGTACCCAGGCCTGCTATGTTTCAGGACCTTGTCTTAAAGACGCTGGATACTGCAGGGCCAATTGTTGTGGTTTTTCTGGCTGAAAATTGGATGCCCCTGTCTCACCTTCCTATGTCTTTCCGGATGTAGAATAGCGAGGAGGTATTCGACGGATGTCCGATGATGATCGTGGACTCTGTTTTGTAGCTTCGTGACCTCAGCCCCACATTAGGGGAGGATGTTGTGACCCAATGCAGCCTTCGGTGGGCAAAGCACACCGTAGTTCTGTTTATTCAGGGTGTTGACAGAGATGTGCCCCCAAGCTGGCTGTGATGGTGGCGAGTGCGGACCCTTCAGCAAAGCTCCCGTGGAGACAGCCTGGGCGCAAGAACTCCTTCGCTCTAAGTGACGAAGATGGAGAGTTTCCCCTACCGTAGGCTGTCCAGGTTGAGCTATTGGAGTCCTGCCTTTCGCACCTCATGTATGCTTTGGGTGGCGATGCATTCCTCTCTGTACACACCTGGCTTTGTTCACCCACCGGCATTGTTCTCTGTGTATATAAGCCGGATGCTGCCCCTGTCGCGAGTTCAGTCGGCGAGATTGTGGGCCCTGACTCAAGAGATTGGTGTACGTGCTGTGAACTACTGCTGATATCTGGAGTGCTGGCAGTATGCGATAAAGGCGGACCCTTGTCATCAGTCACGTAAGCAACCAGATCCACCGCACAATCGAGGCCAGTAAGGGCCTGTAAGGAAGTATCACCACAGGAAGTGTGAGTGACAGTTAGGCTCCGGCGGAAGTCCGGCAGGAAAGCCTAAGCCGCAGGAAGCGGCGTTGCATCGAGCTCGGTGAGGTAGGTTCCACCGATAGCTGAGACCGCTGGAAATCGGGCACGGTGAAGTGTAACCGAGGCGGAAAGAGCTAGGACATAGCCAAAGGGTTTACAGCAAGGCTGTGACAGGTGTCGTCTGGGCTGCTGCTCTGGGTGCAGCCGGGAACAGAGGCACGGAAACTGTCGTCCTTCCGTCGGAAGCAGCCAGCCTGTACAACCTAAGGGGCTCTGCATCGACAATGGTACAGTGGTACTGGTCTGCAGAGTTGGGTAACCGCATTGCACGGGCTGTGGTTGCTCCTTGTCCTGGGTCTTCTTGTTCTAGCCCTTGTTTGTCTGGGTGGGACTGATGGGAGGGAGTGGGAGCAGCTGGCTTTTACCGCAGTTGGGGCATAACCATTAGTGGGAGGGAGAAGACCTAAGGGGCTCTGCATCGACAATGGTACCGTGGTACTGGTCTGCAGAGTTGGGTAACCGCATTGCATGGGCTGTGGTTGCTCCTTGTCCTGGGTCTTCTTGTTCTAGCCCTTGTTTGTCTGGGTGGGACTGATGGGAGGGAGTGGGAGCAGCTGGCTTTTACCGCAGTTGGGGCATAACCATTAGTGGGAGGGAGAAGACCTAAGGGGCTCTGCATCGACAATGGTACCGTGGTACTGGTCTGCAGAGTTGGGTAACCGCATTGCACGGGCTGTGGTTGCTCCTTGTCCTGGGTCTTCTTGTTCTAGCCCTTGTTTGTCTGGGTGGGACTGATGGGAGGGAGTGGGAGCAGCTGGCTTTTACCGCAGTTGGGGCATAACCATCAGTGGGAGGGAGAAGACCTAAGGGGCTCTGCATCGACAATGGTACCGTGGTACTGGTCTGCAGAGTTGGGTAACCGCATTGCACGGGCTGTGGTTGCTCCTTGTCCTGGGTCTTCTTGTTCTAGCCCTTGTTTGTCTGGGTGGGACTGATGGGAGGGAGTGGGAGCAGCTGGCTTTTACTGCAGTTGGGGCATAACCATTAGTGGGAGGGAGAAGACCTAAGGGGCTCTGCATCGACAATGGTACCGTGGTACTGGTCTGCAGAGTTGGGTAACCGCATTGCACGGGCTGTGGTTGCTCCTTGTCCTGGGTCTTCTTGTTCTAGCCCTTGTTTGTCTGGGTGGGACTGATGGGAGGGAGTGGGAGCAGCTGCCTTTTACCGCAGTTGGGGCATAACCATTAGTGGGAGGGAGAAGACCTAGGGGCTCTGCATCGACAATGGTACCGTGGTACTGGTCTGCAGAGTTGGGTAACCGCATTGCACAGGCTGTGGTTGCTCCTTGTCCTGGGTCTTCTTGTTCTAGCCCTTGTTTGTCTGGGTGGGACTGGTGGGAGGGAGTGGGAGCAGCTGGCTTTTACCGCAGTTGGGGCATAACCATTAGTGGGAGGGAGAAGACCTAGGGGCTCTGCATCGACAATGGTACCGTGGTACTGGTCTGCAGAGTTGGGCAACTGCATTGCATGGGCTGTGGTTGCTCCTTGTCCTGGGTCTTCTTGTTCTAGCCCTTGTTTGTCTGGGTGGGACTGATGGGAGGGAGTGGGAGCAGCTGGCTTTTACCGCAGTTGGGGCATAACCATTAGTGGGAGGGAGAAGACCTAAGGGGCTCTGCATCGACAATGGTACCGTGGTACTGGTCTGCAGAGTTGGGTAACCGCATTGCACGGGCTGTGGTTGCTCCTTGTCCTGGGTCTTCTTGTTCTAGCCCTTGTTTGTCTGGGTGGGACTGATGGGAGGGAGTGGGAGCAGCTGGCTTTTACCGCAGTTGGGGCATAACCATTAGTGGGAGGGAGAAGACCTAAGGGGCTCTGCATCGACAATGGTACCGTGGTACTGGTCTGCAGAGTTGGGTAACCGCATTGCACGGGCTGTGGTTGCTCCTTGTCCTGGGTCTTCTTGTTCTAGCCCTTGTTTGTCTGGGTGGGACTGATGGGAGGGAGTGGGAGCAGCTGGCTTTTACCGCAGTTGGGGCATAACCATCAGTGGGAGGGAGAAGACCTAAGGGACTCTGCATCGACAATGGTACCGTGGTACTGGTCTGCAGAGTTGGGTAACCGCATTGCACGGGCTGTGGTTGCTCCTTGTCCTGGGTCTTCTTGTTCTAGCCCTTGTTTGTCTGGGTGGGACTGATGGGAGGGAGTGGGAGCAGCTGGCTTTTACCGCAGTTGGGGCATAACCATTAGTGGGAGGGAGAAGACCTAAGGGGCTCTGCATCGACAATGGTACCGTGGTACTGGTCTGCAGAGTTGGGTAACCGCATTGCACGGGCTGTGGTTGCTCTTTGTCCTGGGTCTTCTTGTTCTAGCCCTTGTTTGTCTGGGTGGGACTGATGGGAGGGAGTGGGAGCAGCTGGCTTTTACCGCAGTTGGGGCATAACCATTAGTGGGAGGGAGAAGACCTAAGGGGCTCTGCATCGACAATGGTACCATGGTACTGGTCTGCAGAGTTGGGTAACCGCAGTGCACGGGCTGTGGTTGTTCCTTGTCCTGGGTCTTCTTGTTCTAGCCCTTGTTTGTCTGGGTGGGACTGATGGGAGGGAGTGGGAGCAGCTGGCTTTTACCGCAGTTGGGGCATAACCATCAGTGGGAGGGAGAAGACCTAAGGGGCTCTGCATCGACAATGGTACCGTGGTACTGGTCTGCAGAGTTGGGTAACCGCATTGCACGGGCTGTGGTTGCTCCTTGTCCTGGGTCTTCTTGTTCTAGCCCTTGTTTGTCTGGGTGGGACTGATGGGAGGGAGTGGGAACAGCTGGCTTTTACCGCAGTTGGGGCATAACCATTAGTGGGAGGGAGAAGACCTAAGGGGCTCTGCATCGACAATGGTACCGTGGTACTGGTCTGCAGAGTTGGGGGTACTGGTCTGCAGAGTTCTGCTCCCCTCCTCTACTCTCACCCTCGAGCGCGCCCACAACGCTGCAGCCCGCCTCATCACGGGCAACCCTGCTGGCTCCCCTGCCCTCCCCACCATGCGCGACGCCCAGCTCCTCCCCATCGACCTGGCAGCTCACATCCAGTCCGCGAAACTCCTGCTTCAGTGGCAACGGCGCCCACTTGACCACCCAATCTTCACCCTCACCACTCCACCCCCTCACCCCAACCGCCTCAAGACAAAAGGGGGCCTGAGGAGCTCCTGGCGAGACACTGCCTGCTCGACCCTCTCTGCAGCCATCCCCTCCCTGGCCCCCCCCCCGAACCCTGGCCTCCCCCCAACTCCATCACACCGCCCTGGAAATGGAACGCAGGAGGTGACCTAGCCTTCCTACTGGCAGGAGCCAGCACCCCAGCCTCCGAGCCCCCTGAATCCCGCCTCCTCGCCGCCCTTCAGGACCTCTCCAACATCCACGCCTCCCACGGCCCCCCGATGTGGAGATCTACTCTGACGGGGCTGCCACCCGGGGCTGCGCGGACGGCCAAGGTGCAGCCTCCATCCATTGGAGAAACAGAGCCTTCCCCTCCATCGCCCTCAGAGCCGCTGGCCGGACCTGCTCTTCCACCCTGGCTGAAGCAACAGGCCTCCTCGCAGGACTCCAGAACGCAGCTGCAGACCCATCCTGCAACCCCAACAACCATCTGACCATCTACGCCCTCTTCAACTCCAGAGCTCTCTGGCACAGGCTACAGAAATGGGACGCCCTGCTCAACCAGACTTCCACTTCAGCCAGAGACACCCTCCTCCTCCTCACCTCCCAAGGCCACAGAGTCCGAGTGGTCTGGATCCCCGGCCACGCTGGGATAGAAAGAAACGAAGAAGCAGACCTACTGGCCACCACCAGCCCCCTTCGCCAGCCTCTCCAACGATTCACCGCCCTCCCAACCGCCTATTCCCAGCTCAAAGCCTGGGCCCAGAGCCAAGCCCTCAACCGCTACCTCACCTCCTCCACCCCCATCAGCACCCACCGCCTAGCCTCCATGAACGGTACAGCCCTAGCCTGGTCAGGCCTCTCCTGCTCAGAAGCCACCGCCCTTTATCAGCTCCGAGTCAACCGTGCCCCTTACCTCAACTCCACCAAGGCCACATGGATCAGAGCCGACTCCCCAGCCTGCACCTCCTGCAACCTTCAGCTCGCGGAGGACTCTGCCCACTTTCTCTTCGTCTGCCCTGCTCACGAGGCTGCACAAAGGGCAGCCCTCCCTCCTCACCCTACCCTCGCCTGCCTCACCACCCACCCTCTCCAAGTCGTCGATTTCGTCAGAAGAACCTCTCACCTCCAGTGAGGCCATATCTGTGGATGGCCCGGGAACTGCCAGCCAGCCAGCCAGCCAGCAGAGTTGGGTAACCGCATTGCATGGGCTGTGGTTGCTCCTTGTCCTGGGTCTTCTTGTTCTAGCCCTTGTTTGTCTGGGTGGGACTGATGGGAGGGAGTGGGAGCAGCTGGCTTTTACCGCAGTTGGGGCATAACCATTAGTGGGAGGGAGAAGACCTAAGGGGCTCTGCATCGACAATGGTACCGTGGTACTGGTCTGCAGAGTTGGGTAACCGCATTGCATGGGCTGTGGTTGCTCCTTGTCCTGGGTCTTCTTGTTCTAGCCCTTGTTTGTCTGGGTGGGACTGATGGGAGGGAGTGGGAGCAGCTGGCTTTTACCGCAGTTGGGGCATAACCATTAGTGGGAGGGAGAAGACCTAAGGGGCTCTGCATCGACAATGGTACCGTGGTACTGGTCTGCAGAGTTGGGTAACCGCATTGCACGGGCTGTGGTTGCTCCTTGTCCTGGGTCTTCTTGTTCTAGCCCTTGTTTGTCTGGGTGGGACTGATGGGAGGGAGTGGGAGCAGCTGGCTTTTACCGCAGTTGGGGCATAACCATTAGTGGGAGGGAGAAGACCTAGGGGCTCTGCATCGACAATGGTACCGTGGTACTGGTCTGCAGAGTTGGGCAACCGCATTGCATGGGCTGTGGTTGCTCCTTGTCCTGGGTCTTCTTGTTCTAGCCCTTGTTTGTCTGGGTGGGACTGGTGGGAGGGAGTGGGAGCAGCTGGCTTTTACTGCAGTTGGGGCATAACCATTAGTGGGAGGGAGAAGACCTAAGGGGCTCTGCATCGACAATGGTACCATGGTACTGGTCTGGGGAGGGGTTTTCATTTGCTTGAACATTGCTTTTATTGACAATCCGTGTTGATTTGCCTTGCCGAATTGTTTTATTTGCATTAGCAGAATGAAAATAGAGCATAAAATGAGTAATAGCTGCAAATGATAGTGATACGCGCTTAGTTCACCGCATCACTTATCATTTGGAGCTAAAACTTCTATCCATTACCGTCGATTGCATTGAGATGCATAGAGAAATAAAGCAGTTTTCATCCAGCCAGGTGGCTGTCATGCAGCACCAAAAATTCGCTGAATCTCCAGACATCTGACCAGATGGAAACCCAAATCCCAAATCCCACATCAGCTATAAATTGGCAAGCTACACATAAACACCCGGTGACAGTTCCCAGACTATTGTCTGACCGAGGCATTTATGCCTAGCTCACTAATCTGTGTCCATGTGCAAAATGGATTGCGGCAATTTGGTGCATTGCAACATCGACACAGCCTGGCTGTTCTTTACCGGTGGAGGTGATGGGGAGGTTGAGGACGTATGATGCTTGGAATACAAACATAAACACCCGGTGACAGTTCCCAGACTATTGTCCGACCGAGGCATTTATGCCTAGCTCACTAATCTGTGTCCATGTGCAAAATGGATTGCGGCAATTTGGCGCATTGCAACATTGACACAGCCTGGCTGTTCTTTACCGGTGGAGGTGAAGGGGAGGTTGAGGACATATGATGCTTGGAATACAAACATAAAAACCCGGTGACAGTTCCCAGACTATTGTCCGACCGAGGCATTTATGCCTAGCTCACTAATCTGTGTCCATGTGCAAAATGGATTGCGGCAATTTGGCGCATTGCAACATCGACACAGCCTGGCTGTTCTTTACCGGTGGAGGTGATGGGGAGGTTGAGGACGTATGATGCTTGGAATACAAACATAAACACCCGGTGACAGTTCCCAGACTATTGTCCGACCGAGGCATTTATGCCTAGCTCACTAATCTGTGTCCATGTGCAAAATGGATTGCGGCAATTTGGCGCATTGCAACATCGACACAGCCTGGCTGTTCTTTACCGGTGGAGGTGAAGGGGAGGTTGAGGACATATGATGCTTGGAATACAAACATAAACACCCGGTGACAGTTCCCAGACTATTGTCCGACCGAGGCATTTATGCCTAGCTCACTAATCTGTGTCCATGTGCAAAATGGATTGCGGCAATTTGGCGCATTGCAACATCGACACAGCCTGGCTGTTCTTTACCGGTGGAGGTGATGGGGAGGTTGAGGACGTATGATGCTTGGAATACAAACATAAACACCCGGTGACAGTTCCCAGACTATTGTCCGACCGAGGCATTTATGCCTAGCTCACTAATCTGTGTCCATGTGCAAAATGGATTGCGGCAATTTGGCGCATTGCAACATTGACACAGCCTGGCTGTTCTTTACCGGTGGAGGTGATGGGGAGGTTGAGGACGTATGATGCTTGGAATACAAACATAAACACCCGGTGACAGTTCCCAGACTATTGTCCGACCGAGGCATTTATGCCTAGCTCACTAATCTGTGTCCATGTGCAAAATGGATTGCGGCAATTTGGCGCATTGCAACATCGACACAGCCTGGCTGTTCTTTACCGGTGGAGGTGAAGGGGAGGTTGAGGACATATGATGCTTGGAATACAAACATAAACACCTGGTGACAGTTCCCAGACTATTGTCCGACCGAGGCATTTATGCCTAGCTCACTAATCTGTGTCCATGTGCAAAATGGATTGCGGCAATTTGGCGCATTGCAACATCGACACAGCCTGGCTGTTCTTTACCGGTGGAGGTGAAGGGGAGGTTGAGGACATATGATGCTTGGAATACAAACATAAACACCCGGTGACAGTTCCCAGACTATTGTCCGACCGAGGCATTTATGCCTAGCTCACTAATCTGTGTCCATGTGCAAAATGGATTGCGGCAATTTGGCGCATTGCAACATCGACACAGCCTGGCTGTTCTTTACCGGTGGAGGTGATGGGGAGGTTGAGGACGTATGATGCTTGGAATACAAAGATGCAGTTTTTTTTGAAGACCGACGGGAGTACACAGTCTCGTGATCACTGCTGGTGTGTTAATTCCATGAATTGAAGACACAGATTTTATCACGGCTGAAAGCGTAGGCGATGTAACATTTATTTAAGCCCATTTCTGCATTATTTCGACAAAATTTGCCCGAATTTCATAAAAAGCTGGAGATTCAAAATCATCTATAAAGATTAGGTGTCTACAATTTTTTTCCGGACGATTCTTCCTCCGCTCTAAAGAGGGCTTTTGATCATACTGCGGTAAAAAATGCCTTCCTTCTTTGATTCATTGCACCTTATATTAGTGCATCGTGCATCTGTGATTTCCCACTTTGTGCTGGATAAAATAAACAAGAGTTGTAAGCAGATCAAGCAATTAGTTATTTGTATTTTCATGAACCAATATTTTATGCAGTCTTTGCTTGCATTGTTCAAAAAGCTTGAGTAACTATTGCTGATACATTCAACGGAGCCCAACTAAATGAAAACGGAGCAAAAAACTCGCTGCAGCAAAACGACGGCTAGTCTCTGAGTTTTGAATTCTCGGCTGAGAAGATAAGCACAAAAGCAGCGCTCCAGCGCACGCAACATGTCGGTTTAACCAAATTACTTAGCCCAGTCATCCGTTTCAAAAGTTTTGAGGCAGTTTTAAACAGAGGCATCGGTTTTGAAAGCTTTCTGCAGTTCTGCTGCATTATTTCATGCGTAGCTTAGTTTTGCTTTACCGTGCCTCACCCTAGGCAAATGGAAGGCTTTGCTTGACCAGGCTTTAGAAATGGCGAATATGCTCATCACATTGCACCGGCTGTGTTGCAAACGTATGCTTTAATAAGGTCAAATGTCAAATATGACACCTCCTCCTATTTCGCTGAAATTTTTTTCCCAGATAAGGGACACTAAAGTGAGGTTGCGCGTTTAAGCCGATTTTTCAATTTGGAGTATTTTTTGAGAAAAAAATTTAAATTTTCCTGTGTTGTACCAATTCAGGGTGTCCCCTTCCAATTCTTGCCATCTCCGCAATTCCAGTAGTTGCGAAAAAATAGGATATATGGGAACAATCTGAACTCCAATTATTCCTAACCCAATTTTATTGTGGTAAACTGCAAGTATTGCAATAGGTATGGCATTTGGGGTAATAAGGATTCGAAATAGGTTACACAAGTACTTGAAGAATAGGAATGGGCAACGGTTTTTGTGGAAAGGGGGGTAATTATGAGAGTTAGGATGGGCAACCACTGGATCCAAACGCGCGCCTACTATTGCCTCCTCCACCCAGAGTGTTCTTCCACCGTATTCCTGGCGGGAATGGAAGGCGGGCTGAGGGCAGGCCACGGCTGCCTTGACCCAAAAAGACCACTTTGGCCACTTTTGTCCCCTTTTGGCAGAACCTAGGAATGAGAATTTTTGCTTAGGCAAATTGCTTAGGTGAATTGCTTAGGCAAATTTACAGAATATTGCCTGAGCAATGGCGGCAGTGGAAGAGGAGCGGCCGGAAAAAGTGTTCGGGAAAAACAAACTGCCACTCTCCGCCTACACTGTCCCCGTCAGCAAGTGGATTTAGTCATTGACAAAGTACTAACCGGGCCCAACGTTGCTTAACTTCGCAGATCGGACGGGAAAGCGTCATTGCAGCATGGCATGCCAGGCGGGTGGCCGGGGGTGGCCGGTGGTGGCCGGGAGGGCCCCCACCAAGGTACTAACCGGGCCCAACGTTGCTTAACTTCGCAGATCGGACGGGAAAGCGTCATTGCAGCATGGCATGCCAGGCGGGTGGCCGGGGGTGGCCGGTGGTGGCCGGGAGGGCCCCCACCAAGGTACTAACCGGGCCCAACGTTGCTTAACTTCGCAGATCGGACGGGAAAGCGTCATTGCAGCATGGCATGCCAGGCGGGTGGCCGGGGGTGGCCGGTGGTGGCCGGGAGGGCCCCCACCAAGGTACTAACCGGGCCCAACGTTGCTTAACTTCGCAGATCGGACGGGAAAGCGTCATTGCAGCATGGCATGCCAGGCGGGTGGCCGGGGGTGGCCGGTGGTGGCCGGGAGGGCCCCCACCAAGGTACTAACCGGGCCCAACGTTGCTTAACTTCGCAGATCGGACGGAAATTGACGACAGCCCCTTCATTCAAGTACTAACCGGGCCCAACATTGCTTAACTTCGCAGATCGGACGGGAAAGCGTCACTGCAGTCTGGCATGCCAGGCGGGTGGCCAGGGGTGGCCGGGGGTGGCCGGGAGGGGGGCATTGAATTATGATAGGCTTAATTGGGCTGGCGCGAACGGAGCTTTAGCGGAGTGTCAGCGCCCAGCCCCTCTTTTCGACCTAGGTGTATGTTTTCGGGGTTATTGCTAGATCTAAATTTTGATAAGGCTGTTGCTCGTCACATAAAGCTTCAATTGCTTTAATTCTTTTTGCAATGGAAAGAGCAACATCGAATTGACTATAGTTTATCTTTTGACTATTGCAAAAAACTATTTGTTTTACTATGAAAAATGCAAAAAACCATTTGTCCGAACTCCTCCTCCTCCTCCTCCTCCTCCTCCTCCTCCTCCTCCTCCTCCTCCTCCTCCTCCTCCTCCTCCTCCTCCTCCTCCTCCTCCTCCTCCTCCTCCTCCTCCTCCTCCTCCTCCTCCTCCTCCTCCTCCTCCTCCTCCTCCTCCTCCTCCTTCTCCGCATCTATTCAATGGACGATAGTAGGTATTCAGTTCTTCCCCCCACCACCCTTCCTCGGGTCACTGGGCCTCATGTATTTAGCTCTTCAGTTAATCTAAGTAGCCATATGCGCCAGTGGCGTAGTGGTGTAAGCAATTGGGCTGATGGACGAAATTGGAAGGTTCAAATCCTTGGCAGGCATTCATTTTTATTTTTGTGCATTAAAGTTGGGAAAACAACTGGTACCATCGCCAGGCCAAAAATAAAACTATTTTTCCCGCAAAAATCGATTGGCCTAAGTATAAGTCAAGAAAATTTCTCAAAAAAATAAGTTGCCGATAAGTTTGCATTGTATTTTTCAATTTTAAATATTTTTTTTGTTATATTTTTTGAACAAGTTTTTTTATTTATTATTCTTTATATATCGAATAAAATACAAATTAAATATTTAACCAACAATATAAAATTAGAATTTATACATTTTATACTATATTAAAAGTGGAAGAAATATATGGTACCATTGGCAGGCCAAATGTGGGTCTCTTTTCTCCAAATTTTGTAATTTCCTCGAGCAAAAAGCCAAGGAAATACATCTACTACTAGTGGAATCTGCTGCGTCATCTGCATTTTGTTTTTGGGCGTGCATGGAAAGAGACACTGAACTGCGCGCCAAAAACAAAATGCAACTGTCCAAGCAGCAGATTCCACTAGTAGTAGATGTATTTCCTTGGCTTTTTGCTCGAGGAAATTACAAAATTTGGAGAAAAGAGACCCACATTTGGCCTGCCAATGGTACCATATATTATGATACAGAATTAGGAGTAATTGCTAGGATTCAAATAGGATACAGGACGAATTGTGATAGGCTTAATTATGATGCAATGTGAACGCATAATTTTTGGGGCCTTTTCGGGCCTGTTTCCTAAAGATCCTAGCAATTACTCCTAATTCCGAATCATAATTGCGTATCATTATTCCAAAATTTTGCCCGAATAATGAGACAAGAAGTACTTGCGTAATAGGATACAGAATTATGAGTCTGTGAGTGGATCCTATTGTTCCCGGCTGACTTTCGGGCATTTGGGCCACCCTGGTACCATAGGGAAAAATTGAAATAAATTCGAGAAATATCCAATTTTTATTCTCCTGTTTTCTCCGCTCAACAGTGACAGCAAATAACCACCATCAATATTTTAAGCAAAAAAAATTGGGCAAAATCGATGTACTGTTGGGCGCGCAAACCAAAAACTTGTTCAAATGGTCATTTTTGGAGGTTTTTGAAGGTTTTTACCACATTTTCATATTTAAAAATTTTTTTATGCAATTGAGGCCCTGATTTTTTAAATGTACACCCCAAAACTGACCCATATTCATAAAAATAAGTCTAAATTAAAATTTTTTTTTATTTCAAATCAAACCCTATCAAAATTTGCCTTTAAATCATGTTTTTCAGTTTTTCTGAAATGCTTATGTAGAAATTGTATTAAGAGCTTCGGTCACGTTGTAGAGCTTGTCAAGCCGGTTCTAACCGTTTAGTATAGCAGGAGTTATCAGCAATCAAATATTGCACAGTGTCAAAGTTTGCCATTTATGGCCGGTTTTTGGGCCACGCGGTTCGACGCGGTCATTTTTGACTCCCTTTTTTGACCTAAATCGATGTATCGCATCAAAATACACGAAACCTCGTGTTACCAAATTTTTTAATGTTTTTTCTGCGATTTGGAGCCCTTCCACACGATTTGGAGCATAGGAAACTTCTCTTATTTTATTATTTTACTATTTTCAAAACGTTATATGAGCGGAATCAGTGATGGTGTCATTTTTGACACTAGGCCTTTAGAGGTAGCCCTGGCTTATTAGGGGACTTCCGCCCCCTTATGATGTCAGGTGGCTAAGACAGGTGGAAAACATATAGTCCCTAAGACATCAGTCTATCATGGCGATAATGGCTTTCCGCTTCAACGCCTACGGGCAAAGAAATCAGTGCTAGGTTCTTGTTTTCTGTCGAACCGCGGGCAACCCTTGCTGCTTGGTGCAAAATGTGGCCAGTTCAAGCCTTGTTGGTCGTCTCAGCAGCCTGCCACTGCCTTCACGCAAAAATGATCCCATCCCGTTTTCCAGGTGTTCCCGCCGCATTTACGTAAATACCATATATTGGGCTGGCGCGAACGGAGCTTAAGCGGAGTGTCAGCGCAAAGCCCCTCTTTTCGACCTAGGTGTACGTTTTTGGGGTTATTGCTAGATCTCAATTTTGATAAGGCTGCTGCTCGTCACAGAAAGCTCCAATCGTTTTAATTCTTTTTGCAATGGAAAGAGCAACATCGAATTGACTATAGTTTATCTTTTGACTTTTGCCCAAAACTATTTATTTAACAATGAAAAATGCCAAAAACCATTTGTCCGAACTCCTCCTTCTTCTCCTTCTGCTCCTTCTGCTCCGCATCTATTCAATGGACGATAGTAGGTATTCATTTTATCCCCCCGCCCCCTGCCCCCGGTCACTGGGCTTTATCATATAGTCATTTATTGATAAATCTGAAGTTAGGCTAAGGTGGCATATGCCGCAGTGGTGTAGTGGTGTACGCGATTGGTCAGATGAATGATCCTGGCAGGTTCGTATCCTTCTCAAGCATTCTTTTTTATATTTGTCTGTTTAAAGTTGAGAAAACAACTGGTATCATCGGAAGGCCTAATGTAAAGCTCTATTTTCCCAAAAATCGATTCTCCTAAACAAAATCTAAGAAAATTTCTCAAAAATTTTTATGTTTGCCTATAGATTTGCATTGTAATTTCCGATTTGAAAACTTTTTTTTAAGTTTTTGTTTTTTATTTTTTTATTTATCTAATAAAATCTTAGCTAAATATATAACCAACATTATAAAATTTGTATTTATACATTTTATACTATATTAAAAGTGGAAGAAATATCTGGTACCATCGGCAGGCCAAATGTGGGTCTCTTTTCTCCAAAATTTGCAATTGACTCGAGTAAAAAGTAAAGGAAATACATTTTATACTAGTGGAATCTGCTGCGTCATCTGCATTTTGTTTTTGGGCGCGCATGGAAAGAGACAATGATCTGCGCGCCAAAAACAAAATGCAACTGTCCAAGCAGCAGATTCCACTAGTATAAAATGTATTTCCTTTACTTTTTACTCGAGTCAATTGCAAATTTTGGAGAAAAGAGACCCACATTTGGCCTGCCGATGGTACCAGATATACATCCTTTTCGGATGTAAATAAAGAAATTTAGCCCTTTGCTCAGGCAGTGTGCATTGGGCCCCCCAAGCTGAGCATTTGAAGGCCCCAGTGGAGCAGATGGAAGAATCATTGTGAGTGCCAACAGTCCCGAAGAGGCTCTCCGCCTTCTACGCCTTCGACTCAAGAACGCCGGGAGCTGGGCCACCAGCGAAGGAGAGGCAAGAACAGGCCTCCTCTCAACTCCCCCCGCCCCCCTTCCCTCCTCTATTGGTGGGAATTTCAGTAAGCACTGCCACTACAACACTGCGAGCCTACAGCCACGAGGAAGCCTTCCGCATTTTTGGCATCCGCCCAAAAACTGCCGAAGACTGGGCCTTGGAGCAGCATCAGCTGCAACAACAACAACAGCAGCAGCCGAACAAACCCGAATTCCTTGACCCTCTTGATTATGCTATTTTCATCGGCTGATCATTAGACTTGAAGTATTCAATGGTGCAATGAATGAGCGAGGTTTCAAATTGGTTCATATGGCCAAATTATGATTATCAGACCTTTTCAAATGGATGAAGAAGACTTGGTTTGGTAGATCAATTGGTCAAAATTGTATGTCAGTCTTCCCTCTTAGGATTCTTGTTCCCACCAAAGCCGGTCTTAATGTTTGAGAAAAAAATCGCAACAAAACGGACTATTTGTCTGTTTAAGCAAAGGCAAAAATAAAGCCAAGCTGACGAAAGAAAGGAAGGCCTTTTCCTGGCCAAAATAGCTTAGCGGAAATGCGGGCCTCCAATCCCTCCGTAGTCCGTAGTACCCCTGGAGCCTTTCCTGGAGCCTGAGTGCCCTGAAAGCCTTTGGCGGAAAGTGAGTGGGGATTATGGGGCGCAGATTGGCCAAAATAGCGCCTCTTTTTAGTCGGGAAGAGGGGCGCGATTGGAAGCATTCTCGGTGCCAGGGAGAGGAGGGAGCTTTTTGTGGAAGACTTGTAGGGCTGAGTGGTGACAAGCCTTCCGCATTCCAAGAGCGCTGGCATTCTGAAGGTGTGCTTCGGGACTGTGTTTTTAGAGCATCCTCTGATGGATGGAATCGCTTGATAGGAAAGGATTGACGGGATGATTTACATTTGCCTGGGCATGCATTTCTGAAAGGATCATAATTGACCGATTAGGCGCCGAAATTTCCATTTATTTTTTTATGCTTGATAGTTGATGACGGCGTCATGGCGCAAATATTTACCGAAAAATTGGTCAAAATGTCGAGGCATGTTTCACCCCCCTATAGGGGGGTCACATCCGGATGCAGCCCCCCCTTATAGGGGGGGTCACATCCGGATGCAGCCCCCCTGTAGAGGGGGCCACATCCGGATGCAGCCCCCCCCCTATAGAGGGGGCCACATCCGGATGCAGCCCCCTCTATGGGGGGGCCACATCCAGGCTGACAAATTTTTCATTTAAGGTGTTCTTAGTGCAAATTATCTCATGTTTCATTCATTCATTTTTATTCATCCGAACAATCGGGAAGAACTGATTCACAGACAAGGGTGATCAGAATTGTGAGAAATTGCGGGAGGAATCAGATGGTGGCAGTCGGGTCTTGGTCTAGGATGGCCCTCATTGCAGCGAGGAAGGGCCAGCGCTTCAACTCTGCTTCCGCGGCCGTGAGGCGCCTCCACCAGGCAGCCACCCTCCCCGGCCAGAGGCCATGCCCCCCAGCCCTTCCAGCACCTACCGAAACGTAGTGGTGGCGGCCCCTGAGATTGGCACTCAGGAGGGGAAAAGCGATTAGGCAGCCGGTCCATGTTTCTTGATCAGTCAGATTTGGTGCTTCTCCTTGGGTTGAGCGTGCAAGGCATATTTTGTAGCATTTTTGGACAAGTGTTAGATCTGCCAGAATGCCAGAATAGATCTTCTTTTGTTGTTGTAGTTAGCGAGAAATACAGCGCATCTGAAAAGGCAGTTTGGTCATGATAGGCAATGAAAAGAAATAAGAGCTGAGAGATAGCACAACAGTGGCACTGGTCGCAAGTCAATGACAGCACTTAGGACAAATATACTTAACATTGGCACAAGTAATACGAGAAATATCTTTGGTCGAAAGAAGTGAGCAGGCAGCCTTGGTATGGTTCCAAAGGCTGCAGGAATCACACTGGACGAAGTAATTTGCATAAGATAATTTGCACTAAGAACACCTTAAATGAAAAATTTGTCAGCCTGGATGTGGCCCCCCTATAGAGGGGGCTGCATCTGGATGTGGCCCCCTCTATAGGGGGGGCTGCATCCGGATGTGGCCCCCTCTACAGGGGGGGCTGCATCCGGATGTGACCCCCCCTATAGGGGGGGCAAAACTACAT